>VDFB02142682.1:0-31048 GCA_007258455.2 Sequoia sempervirens
TATAGTCTCATGCTCATGCTGGAAAAAAACATATCAATGAAAATCTCTTCAAACTTCCAACAATCTCCCCATTTTTCATTGATGGAAACATGCCCAAAAAACTTCTCCAAAATATTCTCCAATCAACTACTTTCTCAACTATTCCCCCTTTAGCTACTCTTCCCCTTTGACATCAATGCAAAAGGGCTCACACACATTTTATATTCTTTTCTACCCCATTGACATCATTCACAAATACTTCTTTTTCCTTGTCCCCCTTTCATATATGGATGATAGTAACAAAATTCTTTAAAAATCAAACCAACTCCCCCTAATAGTGCTATCCATCTAAACAGATCAAAATTTATATTGGTATACTACTAACTTTCGCATATATACAATGAAATCTGAAATGCATAAATAGAAAATGATATACACCAATGAACGAGAAGAATTATATGACACCTAAAATTTTGTAAAGTGTGCCTACTATTGGTTATTCTTTTAGAAACAAACTTAATATCACCAGATGCCTATGAATTTTCCATAAACAATTAGCAAATGTAAGGATTGGCCAACAAACAAGAAAAGGATTGCTAGGCCTTTACTTCTACTCTTCAGCCTCTGTGAAACCCAAGAGGGTGATCCTAAAAATGTTTAGATGATACTCTTGTGCCATTTTATGATGAAAATTGTGATAAATAGATGCATTCCTTTCAACCACAAATAGAAATAATTCTTGAAGAATTTGGAAAATCCTTTACCAAATTATTATCTAAAATCCAGGAATAGGTAAATCTCATACAACTTTGCAACAATTTATGGTGTGTAAGAAATTTTCAATATGAATATGTTCTTTGACAGGTAAGACCAGCTTAATTGATTCCAAAGATGACCAAATTAATAGAACAATTATTTATCCTTGGGTGATGGACTCATATTTGCAACAAATTGTAATACATTAGCAAATAAAATTAGCATTTAAAGACTATTGTTATATTGCTTTGTAATAAAACAACTCAAGATAACCAGAACATAAACTACTTAGTAATCCTAATACTCCATCACACATATCTATAATTTCATTGGAGCATTTAATAAGTTCTTTGAACCAAAGAAGAAATGAAACCACACATTCAACCGAAGAGATTGAAGACAAATAAAATATCCTTGATCATTTTATTCATAATTTGTGCAACACAATACATGGGAGAGAAAAAGTTCTAGAATTTATGATTTCTATTCATATGCTATTGCTATTGTAAAATGATTATGCCTATTACAAGCTAGAATCTATACCTAAGACTCAAAACTATTATATTTCTCTTTGCTTGAATATACAAAATCACTCTTCACAAGAGCTTGAATGCTTAACCATCAAAAGACCCATTTAATTGGCCTTGAATTCCTATTTATAGAAACATGAGAGAAACAAACTTTAGGCCAAATTACAATTAAAGTTATATTTTACATTTGACATGCATTTACATTTGAATTTCAAAATTTCTCAAGCAGCTATATTTGCAACTTTGAAAAAGGGGGAAAGCATATAAGACAAAATTCATTTCCATTTTCTAAAGAAGATATACCCACCTTCCAAAGGAATTTTTAATTCATTGTAACAACACCAACTATCTTCTTCATAAGCCAAAAAGTTCTCCACATGCATATCTAGTTAGCAAAACTTTAAAATAAGAAAAGAAACTAAAAGGATAAAATAAAAACATGTCCATGTCAGCATTTGTGTCATCAATATTCATATTGGGGAGAGAACAATATTTTTCAATAATTTAGAAAAAATCCTAATATGTACTAGTTCCAAGCTATGCATTGTTTCCTCCTATGAGTTATTCGCCATCTCTATCATCATCTTTCATACGCAAGCGTACTTTGTAAACTTCTTCAACCATGTATTATATTCATCCTCAATTTTCCATTTCATGTCCAATAGGTTCTACACTTTTTCACTGTGATGATCATATCTTGCATCAATTAATGCCCTGGCCTATTTAATGAAAGTATCCATCCTTATTTTAACTCCAGTCATGTTGTCAATGTTGGGATTCAACATGGAGTAATCAACTATGATTAGCATCATCTTAGCCTATGGGAGAAACTCTCCCAACTCATTCTTCCACTTTGAAAACTCCTTTAACTCACCCTTATCAACCAATATTTTAGGCATACCATGACCTTCCATATCTCTAAAATTTCTTAATTTATTTTGGAGTTGCATTCCTAACTTTCCATGGAAAGTTGTTATTTCATTAACCAAATCAATGACCTATAGTATTTCAAGGAAATTAGTGGGAGCTTATTGGTCTTCTTGCATTTTGGACATCATCTCCTTCAGTGTTCCTACCCTAGTGCTCCATTTCCTCCACTTAGTTTGGAAATCCTTTTGAACTTGCAAATTTTTGATGTTGGCCTCATGGATGTTCCTATAAGCATCCCACCCATCATCAACTCTACTCATTAACTTTGTTACTTTGTGCTTTAGCACATCATCAAAAATATCATTTTCCACTTGAACTATCTCCATTTTAGCTTTCTTAACATTCTCCTTCTCTATCTACAATTAATTATTCAAATTTTGAATCCTTAGAGACAAAGTCTCTCTATCTTGTGTGGAAAAATATAAAGAAGAGGATGGTGAAAAAACTTCCCTTATTGAATGGGTTGCTTGAGCTATGACTCTCAACTTATTGCACTCATCCAAAGCTTTATTATAATCCTTTATCAATACATCATATTTTTGTTGAGAGATTTGAGCAATATCAACACTGAGCATTGCAATATGCACAACTAGTTTTGCTTCATGAACATGAGTTATATCCGTAACTCTCTTTACCACCATTTCACCAATGAATTTTTCTATAGGCCTAACAACCTCATGTTTTCCATTGTTGGGTTCCACGGACCAAATTGCAAGAGTGTGCAATTTAGGTCTATAGCTAGATCCAAACACCCGGTTATCAAAATTCTCCTCAAATACAAAATCCTATGGGTCTCTCCTGATAGCATCAAATGCAATAGCTAAAGTGATGGTGCATCCTGGAAGCAACATGATTCCACTCTCAGCAACAATTTTAATAGCTTCATAAGGAGTGATGGATGCTATCTCAACAATGATTTTCTCTTCCTTTTCTTTCTCCCCCTCCTCTTGCTAAGAGGGGTCCACACCAACTTTGGCTTGGTCAATTATTTCTTTTATATCGTTACTCATTTGATGAATAATGAATTCTTTAAACTCTTTTATTTGTACAAAGGCCTTGATCCTTGGATCATCATCGACCTTTTCATCATAATAACACTTAACAATTCTATCCTGGGGGGTTTTTGAATTAAGAACATCATTGATTTTTGGAGAAGGGAATCTCCTCTCCACTTCATCATTAGGAACATGCTTTTCCATTTGCTCCTTCCCAGTTACCTCAAAACCTCCTCCCTGAATCTTGACAAGTTGCTCAAGAACATCCATAGCTTGAGGTTGTTGCTCTAGGAGAGCTTGTGCTCTTTTAGCAACTTCCTTGAATTTTACTCTTAACTCTCCACTTTGATAATCACTTATCTTTTTCATAGCCCTCTCCAAAGAGTTCTCAATTTCATCGTATGGGATTACATAAAAAGCATTTTTTTTATGACCTCTTCCTCCATGGCACAAATGGTAGTCCACTCCTTTCTTTGAATGACTGCTCCATCACTTATCAGATTTCTAAGCACATCATCAAAATACATAAAAACATGAGAGAAACTAGACACACCTTTTCTTCTTCTCTTCCCATTCACAAAGACCTTTGGGTCAAAGCTCCTAACCTCATTAATAGGCATCCTGAGGTTATTTACCATTATTCTAAATTTCTCATATGCCTCCTTAGCAGTGGCTTTTAAGTAACCGAAATCACATTGCGGCACAATTACAAAACCCTTCCTAGTAGTTCTGAACAACTCCTAGTCCATAAAATCAAGCTACCACATTAACTCCATGAATTTCAATCTATCTGAAACATACAAAGGTAGAAAATGAGGTGTCGCCCTAGCTCCATAGGCATTGATTAATGTATACTCTAAGTGTAGGAACCAATCAACCCAATTATGCTTATCTGGTGACCCTTGTACATCCCCAGGGGTGCATGATATCCTTGATGACTTTTGAAATTTTTTAAATGGGTGGAACACCCAAACTCACCAAGATACCAAACCTAATGACATTAAAAAACAAAAAATAGTTTGAATTGGGACAATTTTGATCCCAAATATGCATCCACATTTGGATAGGCAACACGTTATTCTCATCATCTAGTTGTCTTAGCTTCATCTTCTTCTTCCATTTGTCTTGTCCAGCATACAAGAGAATTTGCATCAATAAAGAGTAATGATGGGAGACCAATGGGACATTTCCTTTCTTCAAAGCAATGAGCTCCTTATGCATTTCCTCTGCAATATAAGCAGTATAATAAAAACCCCTATTAGGTTTCCAATTATGTATGTCAACCATCATAACCAGCAAGTCTATAGCTATTTTTGCATCAAAATTGCAACCCAGAACCTGATTCAAACAATAGTAGGTGTTCTTGAAATAATTGAAAAATTATTCACACTCAAAAGGCTCCAAATCTGTAAGACTAAATCCCTTACCACTTTTTCTATGCCTTGTAAGAAAACTATTCTTGTAAGCATATCTATTTTGCTCAGATCCATGATTCAATTCTAGATGCCTGATGCTGATTGTATAGTTGGCGTTCAACTTGAACACCCCTATAATTTTATCCCATGTTACCTCAAGGATTAGAGTTCCATTTTTACTTTTGATCTTCCTATCCATGGGATCATAATTCTTTGCTAGTGCCCCCATCACATCTACTTCCACAAATACATTTGGTACAACTAGCCTCCAAAGGTTGAGACCCCACAAGTGTTTGGCCAACCATCTATTAAACCTTCTATTAAAAGCATACAAGAATAACTCCCATCCACTCTATGGCTAGGGTAGCTCTCCAATTCCACTAACAAGGTCAATCAGTCTATTGGTCACAATAGACTTCCCTATGGGAATATTTCCAATCTATGACTTTCCCTCCTTCACATCCTCGAATGCACCTTCCATGAATCTATCATGTGTTCTCTTCTCAGCTTTGGGATATGCAGGCACTTTTGGTACTCTAGCTTAAGTACAGATGTAACATCCTAATTTTTGGGTCTCTTAACCCTTTTCATCTTAGGTTTTCTCTTAGGTTTGATGCTAGATTCACTATGTTTTAGTTCACTCATTTTCACAATGTAGCAAGGATGGGGTTTGCAACTTTCAATGCACATAAAGACTTACTAGGTTTTAATCCTTAAGCAACAAACTGTAGAAAAAAACCCTCCCAAACATTATGCAATCCTTATTAACCCAATTGAAAATGCACAATGCTCAAACCCTAAGCACTTAAATATTGTAGACTTACTAATTTCTAGAATATCTTAATTCAATGCCATTGGTAGGAAAAGATGGGATAATTTCCTTGCCCAGGTGAAAATTCACTACTAATTCATCTGTAATTGTTTATCAGAGCTCCTCACACTATCACCTTGAACTTTAATTAACTTCCTTACTCTTTGAGTGATTGCAAATGTGAGAAAAATGAGCCAACTACCTTGTTTATGGCCAAAAAATGGAGTGTATCACCATTAATGGCTGATAGAAATATTGCATGAGTGAGCTGACACTTGGCCATTTGAGTTTAAAGACTTATCATTGATCATATTGTTTTAAAACCATATCATTGTCTCTCCTTTCACCTCACTACTTTCCTTTTTTCTTTAAACAATTCCCTTAGGATGCTACCACATTTCCTCTTATTTACCTTAGTCACCTCTTGTTTGGAAACCTTCACTCATTGTTGTTACATTTCTTCTTTCATGAACCATATCAACGATGTGAACATCTATGTGATAATATATGTATCATTAAATCAAGGTCCTCCTTTGATTCTATTCATCTCCTATCATGCATCATTGATTCTTTTCTTAACATCTCACTCATATTAACAATGGGAGAGAAATGGTGATGGAACAAGATCAAGCCATGTGTACCTATTTCAAAATCAAAGGCATAGGAAACATCTTCCACAAGGGTAATTCAAATAAGTGATGGAACATTAGAACATAGGACCACATCGCTCATCTCTACTTTAGAACTCAAAGTTTATAAGCAATCCACAATGAACGATAGAAGAAAATGCAAAGACCTCAAAGGCTTATCGTACATCACCAATTCACAACTCAAAACTTATAGGTAATTAGCAATAGAGAAATAGCCAATAATAGCAAAGAAAACACTCACATCGTGCATTGCTAATGTAGAATTTAAGGTAGAAAACCTATCTGTGATGCATGATACAAAGGAACATTGTTCATCGCACACCACTAATATAAGTCAAGCATTCACAAAACTATCCGCAATGAGAAATAAGAAAATCAATGAATGCGAACTTAAGTGAACCAATTATGCATGTACTAAAAAAAAAATTGAAAAAGGGACTGCCTAGAACAACATAAGATAAGGCCTTAAAAGCCAATAACATTTTATGCAAAGCATGTAAAGGCAAAACAAGGTTGAATTTTCAACCTTATAAAATAAAAGAATTTCTTAGACCTAAGCACATGGAAGATTTAAGCAATGGGAAAATGGGAAAACTAACCATAAGGGGCCAGTTACTTCATGATCTTCAATGACTCAAGTTGTTTCTAACATGACTGAGAACTGAGCATAGCAAGTGAACAAATGAATAGACAGAAAGACTAAGGGTTTAGATGAAGGAGAAAATATTCAATGTAAAACAATTCACCAGATAAAACCTGTAAGAGAGGGGGACCACCACGTGCAAGGCCCCAATTCATGGAGGGCCAAGATGTGGAAGGCTTCCCTAACTTACCTTAGCTTAACGGGGTGTTAGGAAATGCGGGACGAGAATTATGAGGACTATAAGGTCCTTCAACCACTCTACAAACCCGAAATACAGAACAGGGCTAAGCAAGCTAGTTTTCAAGTTCAAAATTGTGCCTCAGGAAGCTCTCTGCTCGAGGATGAAAGCGTAGTCCTTAGATGACAGCTCAGTGCGATGGCATCTCTAAAGTGCGTTGGCATCCATATGGCCAACCAACTGAAGAGACAAGGTCAAACCTAATAAAACAAGCCAACAACCTAGCTAACTACTACTAAAGGGCAAAAATAACATGATTAAGTAATGGAAATACTCTCTAATATGATAAAGAAAAAATGCAAGGGTTAAGGTGGCAAGAAGGATCTCACAAAGAAACCCATTCGGCCAAATTTAGCTCTCGCTAAAAGGCAATACATCCACCTACACACAAGGAGGAGAAAATGTTGATTATTGTAAAGGCCTCGCTTTAATGTATTCCCATTTAGGGTGTTTCCACCTCCATGGATAGCCAAGAAAGAGAGATAAAGAAAACAATATAGTAAAGAACACTAAAGCACTACAAAACAAGTAGTTCGTGCGCTTACTCCAACCAAGTGATAAAGAGAGGAAAGGGGAATCTTACCACTTCCACCAAGAGCACTCAAGGCTACTTAGGGAGAAAGAGAGTACTCAAGCCCTCTCGCTACAATGGTGTTGTCCCCAACTGGCTCTATAGAAGGCGATGGAGGAATTTGTTGCTGCTATGGAGTTTTGGAAGGGATACAAAAAAGATGTAGGAAGCTTGTGGAAGATTGTAGAAGATCAACCAAATGCTTAGAGGATGAAATGTTTATTGAAGGAGTGAATTTGAAGAAGAGATGGAGAAAATGTAGCCATATTCGGTCTAGTTGGCCAAAGAAGGCGTTACAACTTGACTCCCAATGAGAAGTGCAATGCCTCTGCAGGTTCAGCCACAGGAATCTGCAGGGACGTAAGCACATCGTGCGGATGTCTACGCGTTATGCAAGTGACCCTGACAGAAACGCTTCCACCAGCGGTCAAAACAGGTGCCAAGTGTGATGAAAGCAATGGGATTAGGTGTAATTAAGCCTTTGAACTTGATTTCCTAAGCTGGATAAAGGAAAAAAGGGAATTTGTATAAAGGGGAAAATTCACTCTTATACATTTTTCCCCCACTTTTAGCAAGCAATTTGACTGAGATTAGAATTTGTTTGATTGAACATCCGATGGCATTTTTGTTGTTATTTTGAGCTGTGGATCCTGCTATGGTAGGTTGGATCAATGTATGTCTTGTGTTATCCAAAAATATTAGTGCGTTTTGTATCAAGTTGGTGTGCAAGTCTGGAGATCTAGTTGGATATCTTTCTGGTCATCAATGTTTGGTGGCCGACCTAGTTGATATAACGTGTTGTGGATATTTGAGGAGTGCTTACTTAATTTTTTTTGTGTTCGAGCATTTTGATTTTGGTCCAAGCTAAGTTGTGGCTGACCGTTGTGGATGCACATTGAATATTATTCATGAATTTAGCCATTAGTTGTACATATTTTTAATTTTTATTAAAGCCGACTTGTTGTGATTAAATTCTTAGTCACAAATATATATAAATGATCAATTATATCATTTTGGTGTGTGAATAAGGTGTGTTGATGTGTGTTGCAAATATCAGAAGGGTGATTGAGTGATTATGCATAGTTTCACTTGTGCATTAAATATTTTGTGATGCGAATTAGAGCAGAGCAGAGTACAAGTGAAAAAACGGTCAGAAGGATAGAAGATCGAATACTAAGCATAACTAGAACTGTAATCAAGCATTTTTAGATGCTACTCTCTTAGTTCATTCTTTTGGATCTAATCCAAATATTTGTAAGGTAGTATGCATTTCTATTTTGAGTAGTGAGCTCTAGGCAGTGCACCTGAATGCTAGTGCATTCCCACATTGCAATCTTCTTTTTGAGTATACTCAGATCATATTGTGGATTGACCATCCACCATGGTTTTTCCCCTAACAAGGCTTTCACATGAAAATCCTGGTGTTATGGTGTTGTGGTTGTTTTCTTTCTCTTTGAATGCATATTTCTTTTGATTGAATATTTTAAGTGGGTTAAAGATTAGAATAACAAATTTAAATTTTGCACAACATTGATTCACTCCCCCTCCCCCTCTCAGTGTTGCTTGTTTCCAACAATTGGTATCAAAGCTAGTTCCTCGAAAGAAGTCTAACAGCTTGGGGAGATCTCAGAAAGTGTTTTCAATGGATACAAGAAATCTTCAACAACAACTTTTGGTGGCCTTGGATGATCTTGATCAATAAAAATATGAGAACCGGGAACTGTAGGAAAGTCTTGAGAATGCAAAGAAATTCATTCATCCATTCAAAGAAAAAATCAATTAATGAAGGGAGAAAAGAAAGGAATTATGTGATCAGCTTAAGTAGAAGAATAGAAGCATGGAAGATGAATAGCTGAGTCATGCCTTGAAGAAGAAAATAGAAGAATGTAAAAATTTCTCCAAATAAAATGCTGCCCTGAAGCATGAAATGGAATCTATCATGATGAAAATGACCAAGGATATTGAAGATAGAAGGAAGAATGAATAAAATCTTGCATAGTCCTTGAAAGAAAAATTTGAAGAATGCAGCCGATTAGACAATGAATTGGAACAATCTAAAAATAATGAGGAAGTGTTTGAAAAATGGCTTGATGATCTTAGAAATGAACTTACTCCTACAAATGATTACAAGAAGAAATTCAAAGGTAGCTCAACCAAGAATGATGAACTAATTAAAGGTTAAAGAACTGATGGTGACAAGTGAGGTCTTGGATATGAAGAAGAAGAAAATTCTAGATCAGGACAAAGGAAATCTAGACAAGGGAGATTTAGGCAAGGAAATCAGATGAATGGAGCTAGAAGGAATCCAGTATGACAACCAAATGCTCAAAGATTCAATGGTTACTATTTTAATTGCAATAAATTTGGTCATATGGCTTCTCAATGTAGAAGTAGGATGAATCCAATGGACCATCATTCTCAGGTTAGTGCTTTAATTATAATAAGTTTGGTCATAAGTCAAATGAATGCAAAAATGTGATGAACAACTTTTATAGAGATGTCAAATGCTATGCATGCAATAGACTTGGGCATATGGCTAACCAATGTAGATCAAGGAAAAATTAGTGGAACAAAAGGTTTGGATAGAGAAATGTTGTGTGTTACAACTACAACAAATTTGGCCACACTACTAGATTTTGTTGGAACAGAAGAGGTCTGGTAAAATAAAAAATGCAACATGATGTTAAGGGAAAAGGTAAAGTCACTACAAATGTGATCAGGAGGAAAATGCAGAAGAAATAGGTGAAGAAGAATCCCTCTATTGAACGAAATGTTCCAGCACCAGAATCTGTTTCTGCTAATTCCTGCGGGAATTAGTTTTAGACCTTTGGCCTAGGGGAAGCTGTCAAGAAAATCTCTTAACCCCCTACTGGTAACTGTCACCAGAATGTGGATAAGTCTAGTAAGTTCATAGATTCTTTTTAGATGTTGTTCAACCAATTGGAGAAAGTATTATACAGTTTTGGAGGTCCGCAGAAGGATTGTCTATCACAGTACATGGAAACAGGGTAACCAGATGAGTTAGGGTAAAATCATTTATTGCGACAAAAAAGGGTTAGGTGTGTGAATGATAAAAGGTCATTTTTATTCTTCATTTGTCACTTTACAATTTGGAGAAAAGAACTTTAGAGAGCTCTAGGGCAAAAATTTTTGAATTGTGGTGAGATTCAAGTGTGAAGAAGATCCAACAATCAAACTTTGATCCAACGACAAGGTATTTATCAGAAAAACTTGTGAATTTGTGAATTTGTAAAAATGGCCACTCCATTGGTAGTTGAATTCAAGGATATACCCCGTCTGAAGTTCAAGTGGCATCCTTTTAAGTCTATTGAGACCAATCCCCTAGGTGTGTTTTCATTTTTATTGTATGGATTCTTGCATACTGAAGACATTAGGGCTTACATTCATGCCAATATTGAAGAGTTAGGGAGCTCACAAATGCTGAATTTCTATTCCAACCATATAATTGGAGAGGACTTCACTATTAAGCTAGAATACAAAACCCTAGAAGAGAATAAGTTCACACAATTTGTGAAATTCCCCATATTTGAGGAAAGCGAATGGGTGTGATATATTTTGAGTCAAGTTCATGATGATTTCATGTGGTTGAATACACCTTTTAAGATTACGAAAGAGGCTATAAGTGTTGTCACATGTCTAAATTCCTTCGATGGATTGCCAATTCTAAAATCTGTAAAGAATCAGATGGTTACTGATGCAACAAGTGCAAAATTTGATAGAAGGGCAAAGATAATCGAAGACATTGTTGAAGTGGATGTGAAATTTGCATCGATGGTCATTGGCTACAAGGTCTACCACTCTAGCTAGGATAATTTAGTACCTGGTACAACCATTTATGTAGCCTATTAGATGGTAAAAGAAAATGCATATTATGACTTGTGTGAGCTGCTTAGAAGTTAGCTGATGGAGAATTTGGGTAAGATTAAGAAAGACAAGAAGAACTCTTTTAAATATGGTAATTTTCTACTGTGTCTATTCTTTTATTTCATGAGTGAGGTTCCAGGTGTTGGGAAAGTTCATTGGAAAAGTA
This sequence comes from Sequoia sempervirens, assembly GCA_007258455.2. NCBI lineage: Eukaryota > Viridiplantae > Streptophyta > Pinopsida > Cupressales > Cupressaceae > Sequoia > Sequoia sempervirens. Next base: position 11,570 of record VDFB02142682.1, read on the forward strand.
ATCAGCCTGTAGTTGTTCAAATAAGAGATATTGTATGGAATTGGTGATAGACATACTAGAATAACTACCCTTTGGGGGTACTTCAAAAAATTTCAGAGTATGATGCATGCAAGAGAAAGAATTCCTACTTCAATTGTAGAGAAGTACAAGGATACAATCTGTTTCATGTTAGATATTCATCAATGCCTAATGGAAGCTGTTGATCCCAAAACAATATGGATTATGCCTATGGGATATGAAGTCACGAAAAACATCTTGGAAATGTATGCAGAACATTTTTTGAGCAAGCCTATGGATCTGATAGAAGAGAGGTTTTGAAGCTATGCTGAAAAAGATATGTAGGTGTATGAATAGTTGAAGAAGCCTAAGCTTTTTAGAAGAGTAAGAAAATAAGTGGAATTCATGCAAAAAGAATGGGTATATCTGCGGAAGCATTGAAAGAAGTCAGAAGGATGAGAGATGAAGTTGAAGCATGAAAAGAGCCAACAAGAACTGAATCTGCTAGTCCGAAAACATCCTCTTCCCATAATAGATCAACAAGGAGTTCTCCATCCCTATCCACTCTTGCAGCCAAGCCAGTTCCTATGCAAACTCAAGACAAGGCTTTCGGTAAGAGGAAGGAGAACAAGAGCACAAGAACTTATGAAATCATCTCAGAAGATGAGGAGACTAAGTCAGATGAAGGTGTGAAAGAAATAAAGGCTATCGACACAGGATACAAAGGCAACCAAGAGAAAATCTTATGGTGAAGAAGAAGGAAAAAATTGACAAACTAGGTATGACAGTTGAAGAAGTTGAGAATTTTGTTGTCAAGGATGGAAACCTCAAGTCCCTCTACAAATGGTATGAAACTTTTGATGAATTAGGACAAAGAATTCTTGAGGAGGAAACAATAAAACATCTAAATATTTTCAATAAAGTTCTTGTTGAAATTATGTCTAGTTTACCAAAGAGTCTGTATGAGGTTTTGGAGATGAGAAGAGTAAGTGCTAGAATAGAAGAAGAAAATATAAGAAAGAGAATTCTTGTAGACTTATGTCTGGAAATGTCTATTAAGGATATGAAGTCACTCCTGAACAAAGACAAGAAGGAATTTAAAAGAAAAAAAAGGGTGAACAAACTCATGATCGGTGAAACTAATGTTGTTGCTGATGAAACCAAGAAAATCCTAGAAGCATTTCTGTCAAAGAACAAGATCAATGTTGAAGAAGTGAATGTTGAAGATGTTGTATTTGATCTGATAAATGAGGAGGTGAATGTAGATACTGAGAATATTCAGATTCCTCCTAATGTGGATAATACAGAAGTACCTATGGAGACTGAAGTTCCTAAGGTTGTTTTAGCTGAAGGAAAGGAAATGTCAAATGAAAAATTTGAAGCTCCTAAAAGCAATCAAGAAACAAATATTGAAGGACCAGAAGTTGAAGAAAAAAGTTTCAAGTTAAGGAAATTTCAGTGGAAGCAAGAGACACTTTTGAGGCAGTAAAGAAATTTTCGGTGTAACAATAGGAAGAATTTTATCCTGAATTGGTTGAAGGCCCGATCAATCTATCCACCTTGTCCCCAATTCAAATAATGAAGGTCACATAATTTGCACAAGCTAAGGCTAGTGAGGAGATTCTAAAGTCTCACATTCAAGATAGTGAATTATTAAATCTTGCATCTGGAGTTCAAAGAAAATTATGCCAACTCATGTTAAGGATCCGTCTGGTTCCTCTTTCGGTGAACTGAAGAACCTCATAAATTTTGTAAGTACTCATTTCAAGTCTCTTGAAAATTCAGCCATGGTTAAAGTGCAGAAGGAGTTTAATGGAAAAAGATTTAGTAGGTTGAATGAAATAATTGCAAATGATAAAACTCTGTTAGCCACTTGTATGAAGAATATTCAAGATTATATATCTAAAGGTGGAAAGGCCTATAATTCATGTTTAGTTTTGTCCAAATTTACTAAAGACACTGAGAAGAAGGTTAAGGATCTTGAAAAGTAATTGGCTACCATTTCTAATGCTTTTTATATATTACCTGGTGATGTTGGTAAGCAAGAAGGTCAAGTAATATCTCTACTTGACAAAATAAGGAGCTTGAAGCATGAAAATGATAGGATTGTTGGAAGAGCATGTGAACTCAAAGGACTAATTGGTCCAAAGATTGAAATAATTGTGAGTGCATTAAAGGAAGCCAAACATGCTATGGCAGTTAGTGACCCAATGAATCTTGAGTCTGCAGAAACACTATCTTATTTAGTCTGTGGTCACATAACAATTTTGGAGAGTCTCAAAAGGGTTTGGGACACAAATTTAAGTGTGTTGAAGAGAGATTTTGTAGATGTTTTCAAATTTGTGTAAGTTACAAGATCATGCTTGTACAGTTTGAAATTTTTATTTTTTCTTTCGGTTTCCCTAGTTTTTCCATTGATGTCAAAGAGGGAGAGTTGTACAGTGAAAAATGTATATTCATCTTAGGGGGAGTTGCATTTCTGATTGAAGATTCTTTTTGAAGTTTTGAAGTGGCAGTGTAATTCATGTTTGTACTGATCCAACACTTAGTCATTTTCACTAAGTGTTGCCATCAATGCCAAAGGGGGAGATTTTTGGAAAGAGACACTGCAAATGTTTTCTGGTGTTGTCACTAATGGAAACCCTAGTCGATGATTGGATCTACACGTCATCATTTGCTCATAACGGCAGACAGATTGAAGATAGTCAAGGAAGAATAGAGCATTCCACAATTTTGTGTTCATCGATTCACATGCAAATTTTTTGTTGTTATTTTGAGTTGTGGATCTCATGGGAGGTTAATCAATGTATGAATTGTGTTATCCAAAAATATTAGTGCTTCGTATCAAGTTGTGTGCAAGTCTAGAGATTTGGTTGGATATCTTTTTGTTCATCATTGTTTGGTGGCCGACCAATTGATATAACATGTCGCGAATATTTGAGGAGTGTTTACTTAAATGTTTTTGTGTTCAAGCATTTTGATTTGGGTTTGAGCTAAGTTGTGGCTGAGCGTTGTGGATGAACATTGAATATTATTCATGATTTGTGTCATCAATTGTAAATATTTTTAAGTTTTATTGAAGTTGACTTGTTGCGGTTAAATTCTTAGTCATGGATATATATAAATGATCAATTATATCATTTTTGTGTGTGAATAAGGAGTGTTGATGTGTGTTGCAAATATCAGAAGGGTGATTGAGCGATTATGCATAGTTTCACTTGTGCATTAAAGATTTTGTGATGCGAGTTAGAGCAGAGCAGAACAGAAGTGCAAAATCAGTCAGAAGGACAAAAGATCAACTACTGAGCCTAACTAGAACTATAATCAAGCATTTGTAGATGCTACTGTCTCAGTTCATTCTTTTGGATCTAATCCAAATCTTTGTAAGGTAGTGTTCCTTTCTATTTTAACCAATGAGCTCTAGGCAATGCGCCTGAATGCAAATGCATTCCCACATTGTAATCTTATTTTTGAGTATACTTAGATCATATTGTGGATTGGTCATCCACCGTGGTTTTTCCCCTAACAGGGTTTCCACATAAAAATCCTAGTGTTATGGTGTTGTGGTTGTTTGCTTTTTGTTCATGCATATTTCTTTTGATTGAATGTTTTAAGTGGGTTAAAGATCAAAATAACAAATTTAATTTTTGCACAACATTGATTCACCCCCCTCTCAATGTTGCTTGTTTCCAACAAGAAATGTATACCTAAACCATCAAGGAAGAAGACCACAATTTGATGAACCTAAAGGTGTAGGGCAAGTGAAGTGTTGGTGTAATTAATTATTAATTACACTTTGCATAAGTTTACTTAGGCTTTATTTAATTCCTAAGTTATACGTTCTTATCTTTATCTTATTGAGCTATCTTGTTGCTCAAGATAAGATTAGTTTTATGCATCTTTTCTTTTATAAAGCAAATTATCTCTTGTAATTATTTGTACTTCGAATATATCAATTTGCACATCTTTTGCAAATCTCTGCTTTTTCATTTTTCTCTTTTGTGGAAGGTGATTTTTTGGTTTTACAATCAGTCTTGGTTTCGAACATGGTATCAAAGCCTCAATTTGCAGCCCCTTCTCAACTTTTTTGGAGGAATACATTGTAGAGCTTGTTCTGGGTCCCTTAAGGGTTTCATTCCTTTAGTACATTTATGCAGCGTCTTGGATCAAATCGGGGTTTTCCATTGGATTCAAAGAGCTGGAAAAAGTTAGAAATGGCTTTTATTTCATTCATTTTTTCATCATCGTTTGCGGATGTGAGGGTTTTCAAGCTCGGTGATTTTTTGATAGATCTGAGGTAGCTTGATTTTGAGCACTTTGAATTTAAGCGGACCTAGCCATTAGATTAGTAGTGCCCCAAGCCCCCATTTTGATATAAAATTTGTACGATTTGAGACCGCAGTCATTGAAAGGAAAAAATCCCCAAATTTGCGTCACAGAGCCCCTATTTCATTTCGAGGCTCAAAGTACAAAAATATATACATATATATATATATATATATTTAAAAATAAAAATTTTGGTAGGGTAACACCACCCATTACTCGCCTGGCAGCCTCATGCTACAACATCCTTCCTGGCCGCTCCCACCCGGTCAGAGTGCCTCCCCACTCCCGGCCGGTCTGCCCACCATGCAAGCCCCACCATGAGCTCATCCCTCAACAAGGTCATGTAGGGGACTAGGGGCCACACATTGACCCCATAGGCCCCTTACATGCATGTCTGGGTTCTATTGGGAACGGTGGCCAGCAGCTCCCATCCCCACCATCCACAACCCACCTTACGGTCATGTGGGTGAGTAGGAATACGCCGATACCAGGCCACTAGCCCTTGGTCACTTTAGCGACCAGACCTGTCCCACAACCCCTAAGGGGATTTTGGGGCCAAATCGAACCTTTTTGGACAACTTTCATGAAAATGGGCATAACTTGGGCATACGGCATTCTTTTTTCAAACGAGATATTGTCAGAAAGTTGTTTTGATGCTTTATGTAATGGTGCAAGTGTGATTTTCTGGTCTTGCTTTTTTGATGTCTTTTTCAGTCTCGGAAGTCAGATGTTGTCATTTTCACTCTAGGAAGCATATCTTTTTGACTAAACATGTTTTCGATTTTCATGGCGTTAGAGCTAGTTTGAACTTTATACGAATCTGAGGTCATTTATAGAATATGTGTACCTTATTTTATGCATGCATTCATTTTTGTTTCGTGCACTAGGTTTGCATTTTCGCTTATGTTTCTGTAGTTTTGCATTCTCTCCTTCTGCAATCATTGGGTATTGTAATAATGAACTGATATAAAGTTCCATAAGGGGGGTTCTTGCATCCATTCTTTGTATTGGTGACAACTCACATGAGTTTTTCTAGTTTCCTATTGTTTCCTTTAGCTCATTTTTTTCTTAGTTAGACACATCGTTGGTTTGCTTCGGTTCACACTTCACATTAGGATTTTATGGTTCTTGATCCACATTGGTTTAGATCTTTCTTCGTTTGAAGGCCATGTTTTTATGGTTAATGTTCTAGAATCTTGATGGTACTCATCTTATGGATAGTTTTATTTTTAGTTTGGCATTGGCTTTGAGAGACACAACTTCTAGATTTGTCATCATTATAGGTCATTTCATCCTTTTCATCTCGGCCTTCTGATTCGGGGTTTGTCGATGTCTTGAGTTTCTAGTGTTCCTTAGCATTAGATGCATTTGTTGCATTTGTGATTCCAACATGGTATTTTTGCAACAAAAGTATCTTTACTTGTTTGTTGGATTTAGAGGTTCCAATGTTTCTTCATCGATGTTCTTCGGTGCTTCTTTGTAGCAGTTCATCTCATTGAGGGGTTTTTCTGCTTGGGTTTCTCTCTCTTTGCATTTGTAAATGGGTACCTGATCATGCCTTTTTTTTTGAGACCCATCTCACATCATTTGCATAATAATTTGCTTCTCCCTAAGTTTCACTTATGGGGGGGTGTTGGTGTAATTAATTATTAATTACACTTTACATAAGTTTACTTAGGCTTTGTTTAATTCCTAAGTTATAGGTTCTTATCTTTATCTTATTGAGCTATCTTGTTGCTCAAGATAAGATTAGGTTTATGCATCTTTTCTTTTATAAAGAAAATTATCTCTTGTAATTATTAGTACTTCGAATATATCAATTTGCACATCTTTTTCAAATCTTTTCTTTTTTGTTTTTCTCTTTTGTGGAAGGTTATTTTTCTAGTTTGCAATCTAATCTTGGTTTCTAACATGGAGATGGAGATCAAAGTGAAAACTACACTCTAATCAGATTTTTCTCTCTTTGCATTTGTAAATGGGTACCTGATCAGGCCTTTGTTGTCAGGACCCATCTCACATCATTTGCATAATAATTTGCTTCTCCCTAAAGTGCACTTATGGGGGGTGTTGGTGTAATTAATTATTAATTACACTTTGCATAAGTTTACTTAGGCTTTATTTAATTCCTAAGTTATAGGTTCTTATCTTTATCTTATCTTTATCTTATCTTTAGGCAGGACTACAAGGAAGATGTCCCCCAAGAACTCTAGCATGGAGGAAACCCAAAGGAAGCGCCCTATAGGCTCTCATACCTATAGGGAGGTACCCCCAAGATCTCTCGCATGGAGGAAACTTGAGAAAGTGGACTCTACAAACTCAGGAAGTGGACAAGTAGGTGAGTAAGTGGAAAGTCATGCAAACCATCAATAATTCATAAGACTTTCAAAGGGGTCCCTTGGGAACCCTTCAAAAGAAGCAGGGTCCACTCAAGGGACACATTGTTTGAAAAGCGAGGTCTAGTCAGGCTACCCCCAAGCTTGACACAAAGACATTTATTTGAGAAAAAGACTTTCAAAGGGGATCCCTCAGGAACCCTTCAATAGGAAAGAGGTCCACTCAAGGGATGCACAATTCAAGAGAAGATGTTTTCTTTCTCAAATCGATTCATTATCAAGGGATCTTCCTATAAAGGAAGAGAATTCCCCCACACAAGGGGAGTATTATAACACTCAAGTTATTTCAAAATGATCCTTGATTCTAAATGTTGTTTTTGAAAATGAATGTTTGTAATGACTTTCAAGAAAAGATTCATTGGAAAAGAATGCATTTTCTAAAAATTGAAATGTTGAAGAAAGGCGTTGTCACACATGAGAGGGAAAACTCAAGCAAAGAAGAGAGAAAGATAAAGAGAAAGAAAAAGAGAGAAAATAACACAAACACAGGGCACAAAGGGATCTAGTTTAGCGGGGCACAGAGAGATTTGGTTTAACGGGACCAGATCTGTCCAAGCTCATATAAATAATAGGTAACCATGGTACAAGGTGAAAGATCATCATTCCCCAACTAGATCAGGAAGAATGCATAGAAAACCAAGTAAAAAAAAAAAGGGTCAACATGGAAGGGAAGCCTAAATTCCCCCAACACTTTGCATCATCCCTAATTTGTCAAAAATCAAGCACAAACATGGAAGAATGATGATAAAAATAAAAGAAGGTTTACGACACAAAAACCACACCTGTATCCAAGCACCAATGATGGTGACAAGGATCATCCAGGCACACATAGAATGATCACAGGGGAACACATCACAAAAAACACACACGTGCAAGATCAACAAGAGGCCGCCTCTTAACATTGATCAACCAAGAAGTCATTCACTTCCCACTTTAGATCATCATAGGTGGAAGGAGGATGAGCCTACAGTGGTGGGATGTTAAGAGGAGGAGCCTCTGGCCCTCCTGCAATAAGGGCTAGGGAAGAGGGCCCCTCAAGGTCCTCTCCACTGAGCTCTTATGGAGATAAGGTTAGCGACTTCGTGAAGATCACTAACAAGGTTGATACTTCATCCATAGAGTTAAACATGCGCCCTATAGGAGCATTGTGTCTAACTTCAGTGGATGGGGCAAGCTACACCTAAGATTCACTACTAGGCTCGCCGAATGACTTGAGAGTGATGAGAAACTCAGGGGAAGCCAAGATTGGTTCCATCGTTGTTAGAAGGACCACACTCCACCTTTTTCTTTGTCGAAGGAGATGAACTCCCCACAAATGAGGCTAGAGGTGTGGAGGAAGAGGAGGAAAGAAACATAGTGGATACAACTGAGGTATTAATCATATGCACATGAATTGGGAAAAGTTGGATATCCAAAATGGATATCAACAAAGGTGGCTCCACCGAAGGAGTGATGAACACCTATACCCCCTTGGGATTAGGTGCATTCATACTCACAGTAGAAGCTAGAAGCAATGCGAGACTAGACTGAAGAGAAGTAAAAGGAAGGGGAAAGGAAGATGTTGCATGAGGCCTTGAAATAGGGGTGATCATTTCTTCCTCCTTCCTTTGCATGGCAGGCTGTTCAGCTACGAGATCCTTTCACCGATGCTTGCACTCATATGCAAGGTGATTTCTAAGACTCTTTGAGTTGGAGGCCAAAGGCTACAAAGGAAAAAAAGGCTCCTACTCAACCATAGGGACATCCACTATAGACATTTCTGGTAGAGGGATGGATTCTTAAACTGGAGCAGGAGGAACAAGTTGAGGAGAAGCGAGAGGAGTTGGCTCAAGAGCCTCGGTAGTGAGCCTCTTCCCATTCACTACCTTAGGAGCAAGAGCGCTAGGAGGCCATGGAAGTTGAGACAAAGAGGACTCTCCATGAGAGACCTTCCTATTATATTGAATGGGTCTAGGCTCTGTCGGCAGAATAGGAAGTTCAAATGCAGGATGATTAAGCTTTCATCAAGCGGGCACCATAGGATTCTCCCACAAATGAGGAGCAAAATCTATTGGTACCATAGTAGAGCAAGAAGAAGCGTCAAACTGACCAATAGAAGAGGAAGAAGGAGGATCATGAGACTGCTTCTCTTCCTCCTTCCTTCATACCTTAGTGGCATTGATGTTATCCTTTAAGCAAGCCCTATGTGAAACAACATAAGGTGAGGGAGGGTACCTCACTTTCAGCCTCAGGTTCCCTTTCTTATAATTTTGATATGTTCAGTACAGAAGGTCCATCCTAGGTAGGAGAGGACCAATGGGCACAAGCCAAGAGTAGTCCAAGGAGTAGCTACTGCGAGCAACTGGTTGTTTATAGCCAATGTCATGGATTACGTGTATGGAACCCCCTGTGGATAAATTTTAAACATTTATGCATGACCGAGGGTACCGTGTTCATTGCCACCAACCAAGGGATACCCAATTTCACCCTAAAGAGCTCAAACCTAGGGATAATGTCAAACAAAGGGATCACATATTTAGGTCCCACTAGGACTGAAAAGACAATACTACCTAAATGGGGCATGGAAGGCTCGTCATGTGTGCGGATGGTACTCACATGTGCATCATACCCATCTTTATGTAAGAATTTGATCAACATAATCTCCTTGGTTATTATGTTTTCTTGTGATGTTGGATTAACGAGAACACCTGCTACGATGTTTCCATTGATCCATGTGGGGATATAAAGAGGAGATGGTTCCTTGTTAAAACCCATCGACAGGTCCTGTGAAGTGAAGGTTATACCAGTACCACCGTATGTAGGCTACACAGAGGGGATAGGTTGGTGTAGGAAGGAGGCCATTACACACACTAGATGATACTTCCACAGAGTCCCTAAAGGTTCAAGGATAAGACAATGACCCAATTAAGGTTTCATTTTGCAACACCTTCAGAATCTTCCAACTACAAAAACTAGGGGTTGCAGGTTGGGTTGTAAGGTGACAACCTTACAAGACTCACACCTACAACACTCCTAGAGTATAAGGAAAGGAACTATTAGTATTAAAAAATGGAACTAAAAGGGTTCACGGTGGGTTCACCAAAAATGTAAGAGAGGGGGACTACCATGTGCAAGGCCCCAGGTCATGGAGGGCCATGATGTCGAAGGCTGCCCTAACTTACCTCAGCTTAACAGGGTGTTAGGAAATGTGGGATGAGAATGATGAGGACTATAAGGTCCTTCAACCACTTTATAGACCCAAAATATAGAACAAGGCTAGGTTAGCTAGTTTTTAGGTTCAACTGTGTGCCTTAAGAATCTCTCTACTTGAGGAAAAAAGTGTGGTCCTTGGTCGATAGCATGGCACACTGGAATCTCTAAAGTGCACTGGAATTCATACAACTAGACAACTGAAGAGACAAGGTCCAACCTAATAAAATAGGCTAATGACCCAGCTAACTACTACTAAAGGGAAAAAATAGCATGATTAAGTGAATTAAATACTCTCTAATGTGATAAATCAAAAATGCAAGGGTTAAGGTGGCAAGAAGGATCTCACAAAGAAACTTGTTTGCCAGCTAGCTCCTCAAAAGGCATGTCTACCTACACACGAGGAGAAAAAAATTGGGTGGCTATATAGGGGCCTACCACAGTTAGACCCCCGTTTAGGTGTTTTCACCTCCATAGATAGCCAAGAAAGTGAGATAAAGAAAACAATATAGTAAAAAACACTAAAGCACTGTAAAAAAGTAAATGTGCTTACTCAACCAAGTTATAGAAGAGAGGAAAGGGGAAGCTTACCACCTCCACCAAGAGCACTCAAGGCTACTTGCGGGAGAAAACGAGAGTACTCAAGCCTCTATTGCAATGGTGTTGTCCCCAACTTGCTATATTGAAGTGGAGTGAAGTTGTTGCTTCTATGGAGTGCTTGAAGTGGATGTAAAAGAGAGCGTAGAAGCTTGTGAAGAGATTGTAGAAGATCAATTGAATGGTTAGAGGATGAAATGCTTGTTGAAGGAGGGAATTTGAAGAGGAGATTGAGAAAAACAACCATATTTGGGTTGGTTGACCGAAGAGGGCGTTACAACTTGACTCCCAATAAGAAGTGTAACACCTCTATAGGTTTAGTCGTAGGAATTTTCGAGGGACATAAGTGCACTGCGTGGATGTTTGCACACCATGAAAGCATCCCCGATAGAAATTCCTCCACCAACACTCAAAACAAGCACCAAGTGGGATGCAAGCAGTGGGCTTATGTGTAATTAAGCCTCCAAACATGGTTTTCTAAAGTGGATAAAGGAAAAAAGGGAATTTGCATAAAGGGTAAAAATTCACTCTTATACATGTTATCTCATAAAGTTGCACCCTTATCAAGTTGTTGAACTTGATACTTCAGAAAAACATGGGATCATTTCAAGGTTGTGTGTAACCTAAAGTTGAAATGAACCTCCGGAGAAGGCCGAATTCCTATGGTGTCACCTAAAACTACTGATTTAACTCAGAAAAGGGATGAGAAAGAGTACATAAACTGAAAAACTACTCCTATGGTGATGCACCTAAATGATTATTCAAACTTGTACAGTTGTCTACATACACAGTTTTCAATCAATCAACAAAAAGCTGCCATGCACAACTTAATACTCATGTACTATTGCATAAATATTTTATGAGAAAGCTATGATACATACAGTCCTAGAAGGATGATAAGTTTTCCTCACAACTAAAATCTATTTGCATCACCAGCATAACCTATAACCTGCAACATACATATCTCCTCTGCTTAAAGGTGCTATTAATGAGACATACTAACAAGGATTAAGAAAACTCACATGTAAATTCATCAATAATCCAACAAACTCAATGAAACAGATAATTGAGAAGGAAAAAATAACTTTCTTTATTGATCTTCAAAGGTGAAACTCTTCCATACAATGTCTATAAATGAGTTACAAAACTCTGTATTTCCTCCAAGGACTCCAAAATGAGTCACTAGACTAAAAATCCTAAGTCAGAATTGACTCAAGAATGAGTTACAAAAGTGAATATATCCACCAAAATAGGATCTAGAAGTTCTAGAACTCAGATGAAACAATAAGGCCACAAATATAGCATTTGATCTTTCTCCAAAAAGGCTCCAAAAGGTTGAAATGGTCAATTTGAACTTGTCAAATATGATGACACATCAAAAATCCCTCGAAAAGCTATTAAAGCTTCCAAAATACCCTCCACATGTTTGTAATTGAGTCAAAGTTAACTCGTATAACTTTGGAATATGTTCTCCAACCTCCCTAAATGCTCTCAAAAGTCATAAATCCAAACATATCCATATACCTCTCTTCTTGCATACATTGAAAACTCAAACACCTCCTTTTGAACTATAGCAACTTAATTTTATTTTGCATTCATAGGTAACCTATATTAGAGTGATTTATATTTCCACCACTTTAATATGGTTATACTAATTTTGAAGTTAAGTGCAAAAATAAAACTCACTTGACTAAGTCTAATATAAAAAGACTTGTAAATTTCATATGACTAAAAGCCATGGCTTAGATAAAAAGAATAAATTCTTTTTATTTAAAGAAAAAAATGCCTCATCCATCATGCCTTGAAAAATAGGGTAAAAAACCCTAAGAGAAAAAGAAAAATAAAAATGAAATATCATTTCATTTGCTCTCGAAGCTTCCTAAAGAAGCTAGCCGCCAACCATGAAGGGGGTTTTCTGAATTTTTTGAATGGTGAATTTAGGTCTTCAACACCATTTTATTGCTCATTCTGGATATTAAAGAGAGTTAAATCTGACCACTATCCAAATCTGGAAGTTTTTCTTGCTTTTGAAAAGCTTTTTGAAGCTTTATTGGGCACGACTTTCAAAATTTCTTTCTTTTATTTCTTGTGTTTCATTTGGCTGCCATGAAAATCATGATATGGAGGCTCTAAAGAAGACTTTTATTGCAGATTTCGATGCTTCAGAGGCATGTATTATGATAGATTTATGGTGTATGAGCCTAGGTGACTTCCCTATAGGCACAAAATTTTGCATTTCTTTTGTATTTTTGTAAAATACGAAAGAAATGGTCGCAGCCTCCATGATTCTTCTGATGATTCTTTTGAAAGTTACAAGCAATCTTATTTATAATACCAAGGTATTTCATTTGTAGAAAATAAATGTTCCATTTTATAAAACAATCCATAGCTTGGCTTCTAACATTTTCAATTTAAAAAAAAAACAAACCCTTGCTTTCATTTTGGATAATGCCTCTTTGAGATTTTTTTGTTTGGATCTAGCTCTATGGACTGCCTTTTATCAAATCTGCACTATAGATTTTTCCTTTTAAAACATAGGCATCTTGTGTTCTTTATGATATCAATGAATAGTCACCTCTGTTGGATTTTACTCCACCTGGCCACGGGTATATATTCCATTTCCTTCATTTTTGAAAGTTTAAAATGATCTATTATTTCATGGTTGTGGTACATTCTGGAATCTATTACTTTTGTGTGTGTTTTTTTGTATCCCTAGTTATGGTTGTGCATTATTTTATAAGAACTGGGGTCTATTTTACCCATTTGTTGGGCGTCACCATGATTAGCATAGGTTGAGGGTATGAGAAAATGAATGAGACCTCTTGTTCAGTCAAAACAAAAGCTAACTCAGCTAGTTGTTACACAAGAAAATACGGCCCTATGAAGAAATTTGGTGCCATTGTATAGTATGAGCATAGCTCAGAGACTTCACTTTTTAATATTCTTTATGAACACTCCCTTTTTGAACCCGTATTACTCATGTCTACGAGGGTTTACAAAGTTTTTTACTGATACCCATGAATATTGATACCCAAGTGATGCTCTATTTTGTATACTTAAATATCACTGTCATTGTCCTTTGTACTTTTATTTGAAATGCTCTCCCTTAGATTGCTATGAACCCCTTGATTAAAAAAAAAAAAAACTACTGATAGTCTTCAGAGTTGTGACTATCCCTTTGTGATTTCAGAGATGGCTTATTCTACCTTTACTCCTCTTACACTGTCATCTGGTATGATCTATGTGAACAAAATAAACTACCCTCCTTGGTTGTTCAATAGACCTTATCACATAAGATAAATTAGTACACCTTGATTTCTGCCATAATACTTTTAGCGTAGTACTTATAAATGAGCAATACTGTTATCAAATGCTTGCACCCATAGTCTTTCACTAAGGATATCATATTTTAACTCTTTCCAGTAAGTTGTACTTTCCTTAAATATGTCTTGCTTTACTTATGATGATCTATCTTTACGTTAACTACATATCCACGTGCTTGAATTCTTTTCTTTCATGAGTGCTACCACATTGCATTAAATATGCCAACACGTCGCTCTTGCAATGATGAAAATGACTATTACCATGATTTATGTCCTTTGAAGCTTTGTTGCTTTCTCTTGCATGCATAATATTACCATGTGATTCTTGACATTTGTTTTAAGGAACAACATCTTTCTCCCCTTTATCCTAAATGTTTCTGGCCAGATAATGTCATGGAATTGTGTATCATTGCATTCATGTGGTTTTCTTACATTGCTTTTATATCGATCATAAATTCAAAAGCTGTATCAGTAATAATTCTTGATTAGATGATTCTTATGCAATTTATCTTTCTTGCATCTATTAATACATAGAAATGTTTAGAAAAATAATTATGAAATTTCGGGCTCAACCCTTGAAATGGAAGCCACATTTATACCCACTCATATTTGATTTAAGTCATATGCACTTGTAGGCTGCACATGGAAACAAACAAATTAGAAAAACATATGTGCATTTCAAGTGTGTTTGATAAATTTAATGGTTTTCTGGCGACACTTGTAATGCACATGTTTATTGAATGTGGATTAGGACTAACTTATACATGTATGGGTAAATGAACATGTATGGTGTGTAACTTTTCATTGCTTAGAGCACTGCTCTAACACATTTTCTGATTAATTGCAGGAAACAAGAACCTTAAGGAGCTAGGAATAGACCAGGACAACTGAACGACAACCAACCAAGAAGACTTCAACAAATAACCAGTCATTCATAGGCAATGACTGGTTACCCTCCCTATATGCACTTTGTTTTCATTTCTTTACTTATTCATGTATATGTTGATTTTTTTGCATTGAATAAGCAAGCAATAGTTAAACTCACGACTTGTGTGAGTTAAATGAGTATTTCATTCAATAAAATAACTTTTTGAGAATAATTTTTTTGCAGAAATCTTCTTATGTTTCATGCATCTATATTAATGCGATAATCTGTAGTTGTGGTCTCTCAAGTTATTTCATTTGTATGAGATACAGTATAGGAGTTAAGAGGTATGCCATTTTCTTTCTTCTTTCAACCATTGAACCTTTGTACTTTTGCGGTTCGCGATACGTAGTTGAAAATGGAATTGGCATTTTGGAGACATCAAATTTGGATGTTTTCTGCTATCTAAACGGTAGCCTAAATGAACTTGTCCATTTGTGAAGGAAGTCCTTAGTAAACTCAGGAGGATATGACTTAAAAGCAACTTTTTCACATAGGTATAATTCATTTAGACTCATTAGGTCCTTGGAAATTTGTTAGAAAATAGGAAAACCACAAAAGGGAAACTATCTAACTGTGCTGGAGCACCACTTAGGGAATTGAAAAATTGAAACTAAAGCTACCCTACACTAACCAGTAAGAAAATGGTCAAACAAAACCATTCACAGGATGACTGAAATAGCTGCCCTTTCTTCTCAATATGTAGTGACTGGCATGCTTAAGGACAACTGAGTAAAAGTGTGACATAGAAAAAAGTTTAACAAGATGATGCACTACCTCTTGAAAGAGGTGAATAAGTTCACTTACCTCAGTAAACATATCATATGTATTGTCAACCAAAGGAGGATAAGTGAACTGAATATACTCTTGTTTGATTGTCAGTGTATCCTTGATAACATCTTCTGTTGTATCTTCATGTGTGAGTGCATGATTGATCATTGGTGTTGTATTGGACTCAATCTAGGAAAAATATCTAATAGGGCAGCCTCTTGAAAAGACAAAGCTTGAGCTTCCATTACCGGTCTCTTGCTCATGAACTGCCATTTTATCTCCCTGTTGGCTGGAAAGATCTAATCTCTATGGCTGAATTGGTGAAAAAGTGGTAACCTACTCAATATGCTCATGCTTTCCTGAATAAACACTTATTCCTTCAATGGAGAACAATGAAATGACTTCCTCCAACACATTTTCAATCAATTCATCAATATTTGGCTCATTTATACCCTAGAAAGGAAGTTGCTTATAATTTTCATCATTACTGGAAGAATTACATTCTGATTCAGGCTTATCTTTTTCAATGAAAAAGGGCAACAGTTCTAGTGGTGATGAAATCTCAAGTACTCCTATATAACAAAATGGAAGTTCTTCCAACCAATGATAACTTTGCAAATTAGGCTCATTAGGCTCCTCTTGTTGTTTCAGCACCTTAGCAAGCTTGTGAACCTGTTGTTCCAGCTTACCATGATTATCAACTTCTTCTAGCTGGTACGACTCTTTGTCATCCAATGTTGAACAAAATTATTCAATGATATCTATTCATATCTCCTCATAAAGATCAATATTAGTATCCTCATTCATAACATGTTCAAAAATATCATAGCTCATACCTTGAAGAATGGTATCAGGTTTAGTTTTAGGCTCTTTTTCTTGAATTAAGTCTCCATTGTCTTGCTGCTTATCATCAATGAGCAACTCACCAATGCTTTCCTACTGTTCTAAAATAGTTTCACCATCCTGGAGAGATTTTCTTTTTCATTAATCTATACTCCTCCAATGCCAGATGCAACATATTTGGAATTTTAGTCTCCTTCGTGGTGAATGAACTGACTTGATTAGTGGGCTGCTCTTCTTCTGCAACCACTCTCTCTTCTTTGAAACTCCCCTCAAGCTACCTCTTTTGAAACTCCTCCATTAGTTGGTGCTGATAATTTGAGTAAGCTTGAGTTTTCTGCACCTGAGCAGACAACTTCATTTTCCCTTCCTCAGCTTCTATTTCCTATTAAAGGCCCTCTTTGAACTGGATTCTTTTTGCCACTCTCTCTTGATCATAAAAGTAGGCTTGTTCAGCCATTTCTTCCTGAAGCATAATGATTTTCTTTTGTTTCCTTATATCTACCAGCATTCTATTGAAGTGAAAGAACACTTTGCTAATATCACAAATCTTCATACAGTCAAGATTTTGGCTCAAATCCCACAATAATTTGTCAAACTGCTTTACCAAAACTAGTACACTCTGATAAGGGTGTTCTTGAAGCTGGTTGTGTGAATAATCATACTAATTAGCATCAAAAACTTTCTCCTGGGGTTGATTTTGATTATATAATGGCTGACATAAAGGTTGAGTAGGAGTGGGAGGGTGGGAAACATGATGAAAATATTGATAATCTATTGTTACAGGGTCATTTGACATAAAAAATAGTAGGTTGTTTTATATAATATGACCGATGATTGGACATATTCACATGAATCTCATGGAATGGAGGTGGAAAGTCACTATATTTCTGATAACTAAAAATTGAAAGGTAAAGTATGAAGAATAGGCAAGCCTAGACAACAAACCTTTCAGTATGTTGAATTTCTCAATAATGCACTGGCTTTTCTGTTGCTTCCCAAACTTGGAGTCACCATGATATGTTGATAGTTAACCTCTGAAAGGCCTGAAACTTATTGGCTGCATATCAAAAACTAGTAATAAACATATAATTTCAAAACTATCTATTCGACAGTCCCACCGGGCATGCCAAAAATGTTATCTCATAAAGTTGTACCCTTATCAAGTTGTTGAACTTGATACTTTAAAAAAACATGGGATCATTTCAAGGTTGTGGGTCACCTAAAGTTGAAATGAACCTCTAGAGAAGGTTGGCTTCATGTGGTGTCACCTAAAACTACTGGTTTAACTGGGAAAAGGGATGAGAAAGAGTACATAAACTGAAAAAATACTCCTATGGTGATGCACCTAAATGATTATTCAAACTTGTACAGTTGTCTACATACATAGTTTTCAATCAATCAACAAAAAGCTTCCATGCACAACTTAATACCCATATGTTATTGCATAAATATTTCATAAGAAAGCTATGATACATATAGTGCTAGAAGGATGATAAGTTTTTCTCACAACTAAAATATGTTTACATCACCAACATAACCTATAACCTTCAACATACATATCTCCTATGCTTAAAGGTGCTATTAATGAGACATATTAACAAAGAATAAGAAAACTCACATGTAAATTCATCAATCATCCAACACACTCAATGAAACAGATAATTGAGAAGGCATAAATAACTTTCTTTATTGATCTTCAAAGGTGAAACTCTTCCATAAAATGTATGTAAATGAGTTACAAAACTCTGTATTTCCTCCAAGGACTCTGAAATGAGTCACTAGATAGAAAATCCCAAGTTAGAACTGACTCAAGAATGAGTTACAAAAGTGAATATATCCATCTCCAACTAAGATCCACCATAATAGGATCTAGAAGCTCTAGAACTCAGATGAAACAATAAGGCCACAAATATAGCATCTGATCTTTCTCCAAAAAGGCTCCAAAAGGTTGAAATGGTCAATTTGACCTTGTCAAATATGATGACACATCAAAAATCCCTCCAAAATCTATTAGAGCTTCCAAAATACCCTCCACATGTTCGTAATTGAGTCAAAGTTAACTTGTATAACTTTTGCATATGTTCTCCAACTTCCCTAAATGCTCTCAAAAGTCATAAATCCAAACATATCCATATACCTCTCTCCTTGCATACGTTGAAAACTCAAACACCTCCTTTTCAACTATAGCAACTTAATTTTATTTTTCATTCATAAGTAACCTATATTAGACTGATTTATATTTCCACCACTTTAATATGGTTATACAAATTTTGAAGTTAAGTACAAAAATAAAACTCACTTGACTAAGTCTAATATAAAAAGACTTGTAAATTTCATATGACTAAAAGCCATGACTTAGTTAAAAGAATAAAGTCTTTTTTTTTAAAGAAAAAAATGCTTCATCCATCGTGCCTTGAAAAATAGGGTAGAAAACCCTAAGAGCAAAAGAAAAATCAAAATGAAATATCATTTCATTTTCTCTCGAAGCTTCCTGAAGAAGTTGGCCGCCAACCATGAAGGGGGTTTTCTAAATTTGTTGAATGGTGAATTTAGGTCTTCAACGCCATTTTCTTGCTCATTCTAGATATTAAACAGAGGTTAGCCTGACCACTATCCAAATATAGAAGTTTTTCTTTCTTTTGAAAATACTTTTGAAGCTTTATTGGGCGCAAACATTTCTTTCTATTATTTCTTGTGTTTCATTTGGCCGCCATGAAAATCATGATCTTGAGGCTCTAAAGAAGACTTTTATGGAAGATTTTGATGCTTCAAAGGCATGTATTATGATAGATTTATGGCATATGAGCCCAGGTGACTTCCCTGTAGGCACAAACTTCTGCATTTCTTTTGTATTTATGTAAAATGTGGAAGAAATGGTTGCAGCCTTCATGATTCTTCTGATGATTCTTTTGAAAGTTACAAGCAATCTTATTTATGATACCAAGGTATTGCATTTACAGAAAATAAATGTTCCATTTTATAAAAACAAGCCACAACTTGGCTTCTAACATTTTCCATTTTAAAAAAATAAACCCTTGCTTTCATTCTAGATAATGCCTCTTTGAGATTTTTCTATTTGGATATGGGTCTATGGATGGCCTTTTATCAAATCTGC
>VDFB02142683.1:0-17673 GCA_007258455.2 Sequoia sempervirens
ACATGCGTAAGGAATGTGTGAAATGATTATACTTGATGTTGATGATTACTTTGGATCGAGTAATATGTTTTTTTGATGAATAGGCAGTGATCAAGTGGCTTGTTCTAAATTGGGTAAAATGTTTGGCTTAAGTTAGCAGTGGAGATAAAATGAGGAAATGTACAGAATTCAAAAAGTACTGCATTGTTTTATTCTCTGTAAGGATTGCACAACAGTTCTTGTCAGGTTTCATGTGTTTCATTAGAAAAAAGTACCTAGCAATGGCTTTTGGGTGTAAGCATTAGGTGGTTACGATACTAAGTAGCCAATTTGGAGCATGGGAAATATTTCATCAGGCGCGATAAGGATTAAGTTTGTTTCAAATACTAATGTGTGATTTCATGCACAGGGAAAAGGTATAAAGTTTTATAAAATCATAATAAGGTGAAAGGCCAAAGACCTGAGGTGGAAGTCTAAAATTTTGCTTAGTACAAGATGTTTTAGTATGAAGCGACTGTTCCAGTTTGCATTTGTAATTCAAGTGTGCTTTCTGAAACTAAGGAATGATCACTGGCTTTTTTTTATCGAATTTCTCAAAGCTTGGGTTTGTTGTGTGGTTATCGACTCACAAACCTTGGGTTTGTAGTGTGAGATTGCATTCTATTTATATGGTTGTTCCACATTGTGTGTGACCACATTCAAATATTGGTTTTCTATGTGTTGCAGTTAAAATGCTCAGCCAGGAAAAGTATCATTCGGTGGTTGACAAAAACTGCATCCTTCAACCCAGTATCGAGCCCCAATACTTCAATTCATTGTTTGGGTTCTATGTTTATTAAGTTGCTTTTCTTCAAATATGGAGTATCTACTGAGGAACTATAAAGAAAAATTTCAAGTGCAGCCATGGGATATTCCATTCTCTAGTACTATAGAAAAGGAGTAGTTGTAGCAAGTGTTCAAAGTGGGTTGTCCATCTCTCTGTAGTTGCATCAAATCTATAATTGGTGAGGAAATTATTAGCCCAAAGACTCAGAGGATAATTTTTCTGTCCAATCTGGTATCAATCTTTATCTCCAATTTTCTTGACTTGGTGAATGATTACCAAATGGTTTTAAGCATTGCAGTAAATTCAATAAATGAAGTGTTTATGGAAAATAATGCCTTTCTTCAAAGTGTGTGCAAGCATATGATATTTGGAATGGTGAAGCATATCTTGGTGGAATCTTTCCAAGACATTTCTTGGCTCACAAAACCAATTATGTAGAGCTTCTTGATGCATTTAAGATGTCAATTAAACTAGATTGTTTAGGGCATCTTTTTAGAGAACTTGTCAAGTATTAGTTTGATTTGGGAGAGGATACAGTTGCTATGTTTAAAAGAAAGTATCTTGAAATTTCCATTCTTCTAACTCATTAGTGTGTCCTTGAAAGTCAGCCAAAGTGCCCTTAGCAAGTTCCTGATATTAATGTTACAATACATTCATAGTATGCCAATGGAGCTAATGAAGAAGTTGGTGAAAATTTAGTGCAAGGTATTGTTGTTGATGGAGAAAATCCTTAAAGGACTATGCTACAATTGGATACAATATTTATGAAGATATGCATATATAGTTTAATATATAGGTAGTAATATTTCTATTTTGAGAAAGGCTGATGGCATGAAAACAGTTGCTTAATATTGCTCAATAGCCTTCTTTTGCTATAAGACATGATGGTTATCTATGTAATAGATAATTTTGTCATGGTTGATAGGGGGAAAAAAAGTAGATATCAAGGAAGAAATCAGTCATATCTGGAAAAAAGATGTCAAAGTTTTTTGACATCTATGTAATTAAAATATCATATATATTAATATAATATATAGGCTTATAGCCTTTTGATAAAAAAAAATGTATTTTACATATTCACATTAAGTTAAGGGCCTTATTAGATAAAATGGACTTAATGGGTAAGTGCAAAAAGATGGCGGGCCAAAAGGGGGCTTAAGTGGCCACTTTTTTTCTGAAATCAGGAAGTACTAACCTTGGACATGAAATTGAAGATAGTTACACTCAAAATTTTGAGATGCAACAAAAACAAGGATCGTAGTGCTCTGAGTCTACTTTCTAATCTACTATTTTTTTTTTTAATGGTAGAGATTAAGGGGCTCAAAAGAGGGGGCCACATAAATTGGTGTTGTTTTTGTCAAAAAAACATAACATAGCAACTTTTGTGGCTCCCTCAAAAGGTTAAATATTTTTTAGTATTTTTAAAATCAGTTCGGTGAGAAATTAGCTAATAGTATGTAGTTTATGCCTAATTTTTTTATCGCTTCGGTGAGAAATTAGCTAACAGTATGTAGTTTATGCCTAATTTTTTTAATAATTTTTTAATGATATTTGATTTTTTACTAATTTTCAAGTAGACACTTCCTCAAAAACAAAATTTTGGCCATGCTACTCCTATAAATTTTGAAAACTAATTGAAAATAATTATTTTAATATATGTAGAATGGAGTCTAGTTTCTAAAAATGTAATTTATTTGAAATTTCGATGAACAGTTAATTTATAACGAAAAAACACAAAACACTAGTTTTTTCCAAAAAAATAGACACACAGAAAATAAATTATAGATCAAAGGCTTAACATTGTTAAAATGTGAAAAAAAAAACATTGTTAGATAGCTAAGAGAGAGCCTAACATTACCCAAGTGTTTGATTTGTTCGACCTTGAAACACATGCAAACTTGATGCTTAGCATGAATGCGATTACGTGAAATGTTGTAGAATTAAAAAAAAAACATATCTTTGGATGTTGGGAAGGAACTTCAAGCCTTTGGGTTGGAATTCCAAAGCAAATACCAAGCCCAAGGCTTTGGGATTCCTAAAGCAAGAAATAATACGCGCACGTTATAACATGCTCATGTTATTTCTTAGTTTTGACATGTTTTTGCATTTGTTCCCAAGACATGTCTAGCAAGACATAACATGAGTGTGTTATAACATGCTTGTGTTATGTCTTGCTTTGTGTTAAATGTTAGTCTATTGAATGTATGTATATATATTTGTATGTTTTTATGTATATATGCTTTTATGACATGTATGTATGTATGTACGTATGTATCAGTGTATGTATATATGTCTTCTTATATGTATGTATGTAATATTGTATGTATATATGTATGTATGCTTGTATGTATGTAAGATTGTATGTACATATGTATGTATGCTTGTATGTATGTAAGTATGTATGTCTCTATGTATGTATGCTTGTATGTATGTATGTATGCCTCTATGTACGCATGTTTGCTTATATGTATGTACGTATGTCTTTAGAGGGAGGGAGAATTTAAAGAGAGCTGTCTAGGTAGGGTGGGAGGGAGAGAGGGAGGGAGAAACCAAAGAGAGAGAGGTAGAGAGGTAGTGAGAGAGAGACCTAAGAGAGGGAGATGAGGTGGAAAGGAGAGACCTAAGAGAGAGGGAGTGGGAGAGAAGGGGTTGGAGTGAGAGGGACTTAGCTACATAGGGTGGGAGGGATAGAGGGAGAGAGAGAGGGGTTGGGGGAGAGAGACTTGAGAGAGGGAGAGAGAGAGGGGGAGAGAAAAAGAGAGTTATGTAGGTAGGGTGCTAGAGGGAGATACTTGTGAGTGTGAGGGGGGGTGAAATGGAGAGACTTAAGAGATAGGGAGAGAGAGGGAGTGGGAGAGAGAGGAAGTGAGAGAGAGGTAGTGAGAGAGAGGGAGAGAGGGAGAGGGTGTGGGAGGGAGTGACTTGAGAGAGAGGGAGAGAGAGAGAGGTAGTGTGAGAGATGGGGTGGAGTGAGAGGGACTTATCTAGGTATGGTGGGAGGGATAGAAAGAGAAGGGGAGAGAGAGAGTTACCTAAGTAGGGTGCTAGAGGGAGAGACTTGAGAGAGAGAGAGCTAGAGAGAGAGGGAGTGATGGAGACACTAACTCATTTGACTGCAAAATCCGACGAAACTGTCTGACGAAATATGTTTAATTTGGTGTATCGTCGGGTGCTTGTAAAATTTGATGTGTAATTTTCAATTTTTTGAAAGTTTATCCCCAACTTTCGTCAAAAATTCGATGAACTTGGGGTTCGTCGAAATGTCGGCTATCATTTTCGTCGAATTTTCGACAAACATGAAAAATAGAAAAAAATAAAATTGTGGCCGACATAAAGAAAAGTGAGTTCGTGCCTAATTTATTGCGACAATGTTTTGCTCTATTTGAGACAGTTTGTGGAGAACTAAGGACGATTTTCTTGGGAAAAATCAGAAAAAATTCAAGAAGATATCGCCAGGTTGAGTGTAGTCATTGTCTTTTTGCATAATTCAGTTGTGAAGTCAAATTTGTAGTTCCAGGTTTGAAAATCATATTTTAAAGCAACATCACATCAGATTTCATTTTTAGAGGTTTAGGGTTTTGAGAATTTCATGTCTAGATTTTGTTGTGTGGAATCACCATAAGATCACAACCAAGGAACAGATTCTTGTGACTATAGTTATGTGATCCATAACTCTATTGGTCATGTGGCACAGTTGTGCTATAACAAATACATGATGCATTCATATGTGACCCAAGTTTAATGTGGCTATGTTGTGATAGAAATGGAGGCACTCATATAATATAGTTAATTCATGTTGTATAATGTAGGTGTCAATCATCATTAGGTGCATTCAGGTTGTCTCAAGTTTAACAGGTTAGGATGTAATTATAGCATAATCAAAGAGTGATTACCTCTTGCTGCAATAAAGAGTCTATAACTCTGGTTGATATGCAGAGTGGTTGTGTTATATCAATTATGTAGTGCATTCAAGCACAACCCATGTTTAATGGGCTATTCTAGAGAGTGATCAAGATTTTCTAAACCTTATGAATGTTACTTGACATATATTTGCATAATCTCAAATTCCTTTAGAGGCTTTTGAAGTATCAATGTATCCTATATAGGGTTTAGAATGATTTCTTTTAATAAAATAAATAAATAAATGATGTATTTCCTGTAATTAGATAATGTGGAGATCTCCTAAATCTTCCCCAACACACTATCCTCTTTGGCCTTGTATTCATTACTCCAGCTACTAGGGTTTTGCATGTGACATCTTTAATATCTTCATGACCGTGGCTTTTAAATAGATCTCAGTCTTTGATTTAATCCTTTTCATGGTAACCCTTGAGTTCCATAATCCACCTTCAATCTCTTCTAAGAACGGTGTCTTAAGCTAGAATGCATAGTATGCATATAAAGCAATTCCTTCATACCTGCCATTGTTCCAAACCACCACTCACTGCCTTGCTTAAAATGTTGCCTCCATAAGCACAATAACATGTTTTAAAATCATGGTTGCCAATGATTGACCATTAAGGTCACCACTTTCATCATGAAGATACAATGAATTTTTTTCTTCAAACTCAAGGCATTATGCAAGATAACATTGTGAATTGTTTTGTTGTGTCTGATTTGATTTTCTTGCATTCTTGCTTTGCTAACTTCCTTTAAGGTAGGTATTTCACCCTGTTTGCAATCTCAAACAGCTCACTCACTATCACTTGAAGATTCCTTTCATGAGCATCCTTCTATAAAATCAAACTATGCCCTATAGACTTCCTACTTACTACAGGGGACTCATTGTTTCATGGTATTGTAGTTCTTAATATCCTTCAACCTTATTGACACTACTTTACAGTCCATAAGGTATTATTCACTATTCTCCCATCTTTGATGAGTCTCAAAATATTGCTCAAACATGCAATCCACTACCTCTATTATACATTAATGGCTAAGAAGAAACATTGAACCTATGATTACCACTGTTACTTCATTTGGACATTCATTCCTTGATTGCATTTTCCTTGTCTAACACTACCAAAAGCATTTGCAAAACCCTTAAGGTCAGCAAGGGGGTAAGGAAACTCACTGTTAAAATCTCCACTTTACTATGCAATGTTTGAGCTTTATTATCTTGTCACTGCTCAACCTCTTTTTGATTGTCACATCTCAAGTGACTGTCATTCTTTTTACCGTAGATTGCATTTACAAATTCCACTAAGCTACATAGTGTGCTTTTTATTGGCTACAATCTTTAGATTGCAAGATTTTTTTATTACCTACAATGTCTCAATCTTTCTGGTATTGCAACCTTAGCTATAGTTATTGTTTATGTTTCTACGGAGGCCTAGGGTTTGTACCCTAATCATGCTCTTACCAATGCTTATGTTGTTTTTTATTAGGGCTCTCTCAATGTTGAGGGCCCTAAGGATAAGCTCGTCATAAGATGTGTCACATTACATCTTTAACTAAAAGGATAAATCTGTATTGACATTAGAAATGATGATTCTGACTTATTGCTCCTTAGGAATGGGTCACTTGCTCTTACTAGCTCGCTACCTCCATCGTTGTAGGAAGTTTGAGATCAAGTTCAATATTATGATTTTAGGAGTCTTAACGGTTGGAAATCATAGTAAAATTAGAATTTAATAAGTTTTGGAATTAGCATTTTAAAGTGTTTTTTGGGGTCATTAACTTCAGACTATCTTCTCTTTTGCAAGGGTGGTTGCATGCAAATATTTTTAGTGTAAAATATAAAATTATTAGATTATGTTACCTATCTATGAATGAAAATTATTGGAGTGTGAGTTTGATATTTTTTGAAGATCTAAGTATTAAGCTTGGTAAGAAAAATCATGTAAGATAATATTAGTCGAACAAAATGAAGAGACACTTGATAGATTGTGGGCTAGATTGAAAAGAATTGATGGGAAATGTTATTGTCCTTGCGGTAATTGCAAGGGCTTAAAAGTTGAATTTTATCCTAGCAGTGAAATGTGTAGGCAACATGGTCGTTGAAGGGGGCAGTTATGTCGTCCATTGGTAAGTTGTTCATTATATGTGTTTATATTGATTAGTTGTAAATGTTTATATCATTTTAACATTTTATATATAGATATATATATATAATCCCTTGATCATGATCATGGCTTATTTGTGTCTATCATTATTATTATAAAGATTAGAGCTCTAGAGCTGAGATGATATGGATTATCGACCTAGAGAATGTGGTTTTCAAATGGATGAACATGGGTGTGAATGCTCGAAGATGAAGTTAATGGTCTGTATGGAAGAAGATGATCATGCTTAAGAAAACACGGTTAAGAAGATGATAAGTGAATACATTGATCCATGACACATTTAGTGGCAGAGCTAATCATGATGATCAAGATGACTTTAATGATGTTCATGATTTACCTGTACTTGAGAAGGCATACGAGCCCCTTTATGAAGGCTCCCAAACAAATCTTCTCTCTGTTCTATTGTTGTTGTTGAACTTGAAGGTTATGAATGGTTTATCAAACATAGCAATCTTATGGATGTTAAGATATGTCATATATGTCATCTTTTTTCATCTATTTTAATTGTTGTTAGTTCATCACTAGTAAATAAAGGATGAAATATGTACCATTAATATTCTTTATATTAACAAATTATTTTTTGTTGTAGATTGATTGGTGAATTTTTGTTACACCATCAAATATTTTACCTCACTCATGCCGATTTATGCACGCCATTATGAAAGATATGTCGGGAATGGAGTATCAAGCAATAGATGCATGTCCCAATGATCATATTATATATCATAAACAATAGGAATTTGCAACAAAATGCCCGGAATGTCATATCAGTAGATATCGAACAAATCAACTAACAAAAAAGGTGTCTCGCAAGGTTCTTCATTATATTCCCATTATTCCACATATGCAACGATTATTTAGGTGCGAAAGCGTAGCACAATTTATGGATTACCATGCACGAAATAGAAGTGGACATGGCATTATTCGAATGCCTATGGATGGTTCTGCATTTAGGGACATGGAGGAAAAATGGCCACACTTTAAAGAAGAACTTCATAATATTAGGCTTTCTTTGGAAGCAGACGGTGTCAATCCATTTGGAGAGTTGAATCTATTTACTTTCAGTGTAGCCTATTTTTGTTATCAACAATAACATTCCTCCATGGATGTCAATAAATAGGGGGAGCACATAATGTTAATCAATGATTGTTCCAGGTATTTGTTTACATCAATTTTATTTGCGTAGTAGGATCTCATTTGTATTATTTGTTGCATAGTGACTTATATTTTTTTTCATTCAATAGTCATGTACATTAATTTATATATATTGTAGTAAAATGGATTTATAATAATTATATAATGTTTATGTTCATTCAATGAGTAAGTACCAAGTTAAAGATATGAATGTATATATTGAGCCTCTTATCGACGAGTTACTAAAGTTATGGAATGGCGTCACTATGTATGGCGTCTCTATACCAATAGGACAAAGACAATTTCAATTCCATGCAATGCTTGTATGGACAATTCATGATGCCCCAGGGCTAACACATTTTGTGGTATGTTATAATGTTCGACTACACTTTAACAATATTTAATTTGATGAAGTAGATATCATGAATGTTTTTAAAATAATCTATTCATTATATATAATTATAAAAATTGACATATTTAATCCAATTATATATGATCGCTGCGAGGTTTTCAAACAAAGGAAAATTTGCATGTCAATTCTATTAGTCCAGATGAAATCCGGAGTCATTGACGAAGTTTAGGAAAGTAGATTGTTTGACGAGTATAGGAACTTCCTCCATAGAAATCATAAATATCGAACTACTGAAAAACATCTTTTCAATGGGAAAGAATGGGAAAGAGGAGACTACATCAAAACCACGAAGAATGTCACCTCACCTATGGAAGTTGGAATATAATAGAATTAATCGTTAAGGTTATACATCGGATCAAATTGTTTATCTATCATATATGATATGTTTTGAATTTATATTTTTATATTGTGTTGTGTTTACTCATGTTGTAATTGACAATGATTGTCGTTGTTTATTTGTTTAACTTATATGCTTCATGAAGGTCATCAAGGCATTAATGGCCAGCTTCCATAGGGATTGAAAAGTTATCCTAGACAATTTAGTAGGTTGCCCTACTATGAGTAGCTACAAATTGTGCATTTGTTTGATATGATGCATATCAGAAAGAATGTAATAGAAACATTATGGAAAATATTGGATGGAAGGCATGACAAAGAAAAAAATGTCAAAATTTGCAGTGACATTTAGGAAGCCAATCATGCAATGAAAAATGTCATTCAATTAAATAGCGATGGAGACCAAATTAATATAAGTGTCCTTCCTTGGTTATTAACAGAGAAGCAAAGCAATACTATAAAAGAAGTCATACGAAAAATTTGATTTCCCACAAGATTTGCTGCGAACATAAACAATATAATAACAAAGAAAGGTGAATTTGGGTCAGGGATGAAAACACATGATTGGCGTACCTTCATTAAGGTAATTATTCTGGTATATTATATACACTTGTATAATGCATGTACTTTTTAGTGTATTATGTTTACTACTTTTGGAAAAATAATAAAAAGATCATTTTATAATTGTTACAGTGCGTTCTACCTCTATCTCTCCCAAACAACTTTGACAACAATGTCAAGCAAGTTATATATGATATTGGAAAATACATAAGGTAAGTAGCGAGATTTGTTCAATTCGTTGTATACATGTTATAATTGCCATTTTTTTTACTTGTTATATAATATACTGTATATTTTTTTTAGATCTTGTTAATATATTTGCGCCTTGAATCACTTATAGATGGCTGTTATCTAAAGAAATCCATAAAGAAGATATAAATTATTGGAAGAGAAAAAATCCTTGTCTAATGTGTAAAGTGCAAAAGTTTCTACCTTCAACATTTTTCAATGCACAAGAACACTACCTCATACACCAGGTTGAGGAGATTGAATTGTGTGGACCTCTGCACACAAGGTAAATGTGGATGGTTGAGAGGCACTTGAAATTTTTGAAGGTTTTGGTTAGACAAAGAGCACATCCTGAGGGTTCTATGGTGGAGGGATATATGGTATACCATACCATGGTGTACATTAGTGAATATCTTCCTAAGTTTGTAGCAAAGATCCATGTAGATCGCATTTGGGATCCCAACTCCATTAACAAATTTGAAGGGGAGTACCTGATGGGGAAAGGTAGATTGAGGAAAGTGAGAGGTAATTATAAGATGGTCATGAAGATTAATTGGAATACATTTTACATATGGTTTTTATGTATATTGTACTAATTTAATTTTTAATCTTCAATATACATCAATTATAAATTAAGGTCATATACTGTGGTATTTAACTAATTATATGTTGTTTGTGAATTTCAACTTTTTTTGATATAGTTGGTCGAGAGTGTGATGCACTACATTTGTATGTCGCCAACAATCTTGATTGGATGATGGTATGGATTGAATGATGTCAACATTTGGTCGTGCATTAACATGGGAAGGTGTGGCTTCATTGGTTAAAGAAGCTCATCGTAATGGAGATTCCAATGTTACACAAAGGGAAATTGATTTAGCATATGGTTTAAGAGATAAACAGGTACGTATAAATATATTAATCACCCATATTATTTAATTATTTTCAAGTATATTGATGTATATATATGTTGAGATTGTTTTCTTTGCATACATTTGGCCAAGAATAAATATTTTTATCAACTAACGATATTGCAATAATTTTTACATGTTTGACATATTGCCGGTGAAACACCACAACACTATGTGGTGAAATGGTCATAAATTTTGAATCAAAATTTTGGATGACATGAAGAAAACTTGTGATTTTGGTATAACTGCAGTCTTTCAAGTGACTAATGTTTCTTCTAGAAGCGACATACATCCAGAAGTCTTAGAAAATCGATACTATGGGATTTTGGATGATATACTTGAGTGTGACTTTAAGTCCTTCAGATTAATTTTGTTCATCGTCCTATAGTATAGGCTACGATTGAATGAAAATGATCCTGAGAGAACTGTTATTGAACATGATAATGGATTTACCATGGTTAATACAAAAGGTTGATCAATGGCTGAAATAGGCCCTATGTTCTTCAAGCAATGTGGCGAGGTATTTACTCGAGGTTCTAGGTAAGCCGGGTTGGTCATTTTAACAGACATGATCAAGAGGAAGGCTAGTAAGTATAATGTGGTGGAAAGAAGATCTTGAAGAACTAGAAGATGATGTAGATGGAAGTGATCCGGGATTAACGATTGGTTTATGATATCCCAGAAGCGAAGATGTCGAAAGGAGGGAACTAGATCATGATGATGTAAGGTTAATGTTCATGAAAGGAATGATATCCAGGTGTGGATATTGGCGGTAATGAAGCCCGATGTGATGTGATGATGATGATGTGAAATCATATAATGCTCGAATCTGGATTGGATGGAAATAAAGGATTGGATGAAGATCAATGACATTGGAAATGTATAAGTTATCTGATTATATTATATATTTGATAATGGTGATAGAATTATATTTTTAATTTTTATGCAATTACATAATTAATTTAATGATGTACTTTTTAATGTTTGAAAGATCAAAAAATTAAAACATTTCAATAGTGATGTTAACAACCTTGAAATTAGTGTGTTTTATGTTTCATGTGATCATAAAAGATTAAAAAGTTAGTTGCAGAGGTGGTTGTTCAGTGGTTGACATGTAAAGTCCTTTAAAAGGAATAAAGTGATCATTGTAATGGTTGTTGATGGTTTAGGATTTAAAGTACAAGCTCTTGACATTCAAAAATCTTAGTTTTTCTTCAAAATTTTTATATTTTTCCTGTTATGCAGCACTATACGGTCACATGCAGCCATATTTTAATGTGAAATCAATTCTATGTCGTGAAGATATGTGTTAGCTTTGATTTGAATCTGATTTGAGGGCTTAAGGCGTTGATTTGAGTTAGAAAGCCTCATTTCTTTGCATACAGCCCGGTTACTCTATTTTTGAGGGTTTTGTAGTCCAAACATGATATAAAGGGGCTCTTACACTTTTTGTGATTATTGTAGCTTGTGTAAGAGGCCCCATGGATACTTTTGTAATTGTAGGATGCATGAATAGGGCATAGGATGAGAAATAAAGAAGGTATAGTTGTTGTCCTCAATAGTTTTGTGAAGAAAAGCATGTGAAATGAGAGGTTCAAGCCTAGGTTTCAACAAAACATGTATGGGAGATCTAATTTTATGAATTTTTATTCATGTGTAGACCTAATGGGTTGTTTCTGAACACTTAATATAAATGATATACATACACACATGCGCATATATATATATATATATATGTATGTATATATGTATATGTATGTATGTATGTATGTATGTATGTATGTATGTGTGTGTGTGTATATGTATTTTTAAATGTAAATATAAATGCAATTACTGGATGCTCTCCTAGAACAATAAATGCAAGTGTAAATACAAAGAGCATATGGTTTTGTAGTGTTATAGATACAACATATCCATAAATTAATGTAATTGAAATTCTAAAGTCTTCAACACATATAATATGAAATCGATCAAACTATTAAACTACATAAGAAATAAATGAAAATAGTAAATGCATATGTATGTGTATTTATAAATGTAAGTGTAAAATAAATAAGAATAATGAAAATTATAAAAATACAGGAAGGTTTAGAGTTTAGAGTGGGAGAGATGGGGGTGGGAGGTTTAGGGTTTTAGAGTTTAAGGGTTAATGGTTTGGGGTTTGAGGGTTAAAGGTGAGGGTGTTGGTTTGTTTTTGCTTGTAACCGGGTTGGTCTTCTAATCTACATGGGATTTCCAATTCAATCAAGAGACAACTCGAGGACTGGACAAGCTGACGGGGGACTTTAAAAGCCTCCACTTTGGGCTCTGAGACTGGGGAGGTGATGATCCATGATGTGTTTACAACCTCTACACCAATATCATAGCAACGTAACACATAGAATAATCCCATTGAATAGCTCAACACAATAGGATATGTCAGATAAAGCTGGTTGTTCATATATTAATATCAACTATGTGGAAGCATGGGATAACTACAAGACATCCATGGTAGAAATATAGTCATTAATTTTCAATTTGCTTAGCAAGCTACAGGAAAACGAAACAATTATTGAACTACACAAAATAAGTACAACTTAGATGGAGTGCCATATATCCATTCTTGAGTCAAATTCATAAGCATCTAAAGGTTTATAGCCAGTTTAACGCATAACATATGAAATCCTTGATGACATTGCATTGTAATCTCATCTATATGTACTCCAACTCAATACTACTTATCAAATCCTTATACAGAACATATCAGCCTATAATCCCATTCAAGCATTTTAATTAATTCCTTGAATTAAAGCTAAAATAAGGATTATACACACTATAACAGTGAGATGAATGAAACAACCCTTAGTCATCTTATTCAAAATTCGGATATGCATGTATAGTGGAGAGACATGAGTTTGAATTGATCATTTCAACTCAAATGATAGTACTATTATACAACATTAAATCCCCATGAATTCAAAATCGATTATAGAATAACTCAGAATCTAAATTGTATTTCTCTCTAAAACCATTGGAATTTACAATTTTCTTTGCAACTTCACCTAGACTCGACCAAAAATTATCTAACTTGCTAACCCGTACTTTTGGCCTTAAAATCCTTCTTATAGAAAATGAAGGAGCAAACAAGCATCGGGCTAGAAAGTACACATGTCACCAGCCAAATGAAGCATTTGGTGATATTCCAAAAATCATTACAATAGCCATCACCCTAGAGAATATTCCCGTTCATCATGTCAGCTGAGGAAAATTGAGGCAACAACAAAAAACCACAAGAAATCCACGCTGAGACTGCCATCAAAGCAAAACCGAAGGCCGTTGTAACCGCAACATCTGATTTACCACTCGTTAGTAATTCATTCTTTTATTCCTTCTCAGTCAAATATTTATTTACCCACCCCTGATATTCTTCATCAGTCGGCTAGTCAAAATTAATTACCTCATTCACCTTGGCATTATAAGGTGTGTATTTTACTACTACCTGATTTGCATCTCTTTCAAAAGATTCCAAAAAATGAGCTAGTACTAATGATTTTAAACATACAGCTCACCACCAAGTCATAATCTAATTCATCACAAATTAATCTAATTTGATCATTGATGACCTCACCTTCCTGAGCCTACCACTGTTGGAATGACCTGATTTTCCCCTGCTCATCAATTATATCAGGTAACAATGTGTTACCCCAATCATTGAAATTCTTCACCAATTCCCTAATCTTCCTACTCAAGTCATTTGGTAAGGTTTGAAAACCTTGCATTGATTTTACTAACACTTGAGTAGGCTTTAATGATTGGGGCCTATTGTTTGTATCAAACCTTGAGGCCTTATACATGACATCCAGATCACTAGCCCTAGGGATCCAATTTTCAATCAATGGTATCACTACCTCCTGATCCCTATCAATATTCTTTATTTCATCTAATAACAAAGAATATAAAGAATGTATAGATAGCAATTTATTATCAACATTTTCATTCAAATGCCTTAAAATAGTGGTAACAATATCTTTTTGCTTGAAAGAGATCCCTCGTCACTTACCCTCAAAGATGCCTATAACTCATCAATTCTTTGCAAGAGCTACTTCTTTGTAGGATCAACAGAGCACTATGTTTCTTCATCAATTTCCTCTAAAGAAGGGGTGAAGGTAGGATTCTAACTGAGAGACGCTGGTGTGGAAACAATTGGAGAAGCAAGAGACACTGACCCTGCTGTGGAAGGTAATGTACTGGTCCTTGGAGCACTTGATATCTCCCCAATCTGTCTATACTTGAACCTTTCCACCTCAGTTTGCAACTCAACATTCCTCTGTTGTGTCTTGTTGTATTCTTCAATCAAAAGTTTATACTTCTCCATTAGGCTTTTCTTTTTAGCCTCCTCCCTTTCAACAGTCTTTTGGGCCAATTTGGCCACATTCATAGTTAAACTAGTGGCCTCGGTGGTTGAGGTCTCTGAAGCTCTCTTTATTATTAATCCCCCTCTGAAATTTGGATTAATGTCTGTAATATTTGGCTTTCTTCCTTATGGGGCCAATGCCCAAATTGCCAAGGTTTCATACTCTTCACTGAATGCAGAATCTTGAAGTGCTGCCTTGACTTCTTCTTTAGATTCTTGCAAGGGATGCTTGGACTTCATAATAGTATTAAAGGCCACTGCATCTGCAATGTCCCATTCAGGTAGAATCAATACACCAGCCTAACTCACCAATTTTCTTACTTCCTCAAGAGTGATTTTCTTAAATTCTTCCATTAATTCAGCTTTCACTTCCTCATCATTCTCTTGGTCTGACCTGTCAGGTCTTAGTTCTCTTCTCTCCTTACATTTATTTTGATATTCTTCAAACTTCATCCTCCATACCAATTGCAAGAATACATGAGTCCTTACAAATGCATTGTCGTCTAGAAACTCCTTACATGCTTCCATTCTTGCATCTTGTACACTTTTTCCTTTCATATCTAAATCAAATAAAGCCAATTCAGCTAGCCTAGGAGGGGAAGGCATACCAACCTGCATGTCCTAATCAGTAACAATAATTTCATCCATCAAACTCTCTTGTGGTTGATCAGTTCTTTGCCTTTTAGGGCTTGGCTTAGATGGTGGTGATGGGGGACTATCTTCTGGTGATGACTCTAAATCAATGATCTTAATTTCCCCAGGAACTTTGAATTTTGGACCTGGTTGTGAAGGAAACTTCATAATTTGCTTCCCCTTTCTATCCACTTCTTCCTCATCAATGCTGCTATCCTTTTTTCTCCTGTAAATGGGCCACTTTTCTATAGGCTGGTATGTTGGCCTTGTTTCAAATGGTTTGGCACCTTGTTCTTGTACACCTAGACTTAGCTCTAAGTTTACTTTTTTGGTTCTCAAAGTTCCCATAATCTCTTTGAAGTTCTCCATCAGACAATCAATTTTCTTATGATGGGGACTGAACTCCAACAGTGGATCATATTTCGGATCCATGTTGTGCACAATATCTAATAGTTTATCATAAGCTATCCATTTCTCCTTGTTCAAATCCTGCTTATTTAGGTCGAACTCATTTTTTATCAGGTCCTCAGGAAAGTTGAACTCATGCACAAACTTTCCAGCCTTTATTCTTTGTCTAAAAAGGGTAAAGAAACCCTTAGGATCATGCTACCGCTTTGGACCACATCTCAAATGATAATCCTCAAAGAATTTCTCAAAGTGCACCCAACCTCCTTTTGAAAAGGAAAAATCAGATACCACTGTATAATCAGGGAAAAATGTTCCCTTACCCCTCCCTATGAGGTTGTCCTCATGGATGCAACCTATCTGCCACATAACTACTGCAAACCCCACTATTGGTGGCACATTGTATGGTAGTATATGATGGGCTCCTTGAAAACCATATACCCTCAAAACAGTGCTGACTGGGTATGGGATAATGTCACCCCAGTTATGGCTGACTTTTAATTCTAGCTTCCTCACCTTTGGCCTGAGGAAATCATGTAATTCCTCAAGAATTCTAGGTACATTCACCATCAATCTAGCCCTCAATCTAGAAGCAAAACAATTATCAAATTGCACATAACTAGTGCTTTCCTTCTTACAAGATAAATTTGCAACCCATATATGTATTGGCAATCTTTCTCCATCAACCGATTACCTTAATTTCATCTTCTTAGAGAAGAAGTCAGCATTCTTGAATAAAAACATATGCATTAGCATAGAATACCAAAATAATTGAGTGTCGGTATCATTTTTCTGCAGCTTTGACAACCCCTCATGTATCCTCTCAGCCAAGAAAGAAGCAAAGTCATATGTGACAGAGAAGTTAGGGTGTTGTATTTGCACCCCCATGAACATGTATGCAATGGGCATCACCGCACCAGGACTGAAACCCAAAATCTGACACAATGAATAAAAAGTGGCCAGGAAATGATTTGCAAAACAATTTAATCTGAAAGGTTCCTGGTCACTAGGGCTTATATGAAATCTTGAACCTCCTGCCCTAGCCAGATGAGGTGGAAGCAATTTAGCTCTGAAAAGAGACTTCAACTTTGCATATTCCTGCTTCATTTCCTCAAGGTCAATAGGTACCAAGTCCTCACTCGGTTCACTCAAGTAAAAAATCTATTGAATATCATCTCTGTTAATGCTTAACAAAACCTTTCCATCATTATCCCTAATTACCTATGTGATAGGGTCATATCTTGTAGATATTGCCCTAAGCAGGTCTACATCAGGGAAAACATTCAGTACCACCAGCTTCCCCATATCATACATCTATCCATTTGAAAAAGGGTGAGGAAAATTCCTCTGTCCATACCACAATCTGAACATTTCCAAACCCCTGAGAGGAACCCTAGCATTGGCTATGTTGGAACAATTGTATACTAACCCCTCCCCCAGTATTTTCCCTCACATCAAAACCAATCCATTCTTTATATCATTCATTGACAAGGGCAATTGATCCAGGAAATCATCATACAGGTTTCTTTTTAAATATTCAATCTAGCCAGAATGTTGCTTGGGTGGTGCCATCTCGGACAAACTAGGGCTTCTTATAATTTCACACTTCAAATAGCTAGGACTAACCAGAGATATGAAATTACAGAACAAAATATTGCAATTTCTCACAATTTAAGTAAACTATAGCCCTAAAATGTTTATCAACAAGCCCTATGATAAGTACAACAAATATTTTCCTTAATTCAAGCACAGAGTGACCGGGAAACATAGAAATTAACTCACGGCTCTTT
>VDFB02142684.1:0-28117 GCA_007258455.2 Sequoia sempervirens
AAACTATTGTTGAACAACCTCCATCGAATTGTATTGTCCATGACCTTGTATCCTCAGTCAATTTCTTTTCAGAACAAGCAATGTTTTGGTCTTCAATTTCTATCTTTGATAGAGCCACATAATTACCAAGACCCGTTTCAAGATTTTCTTCTACTAGAACAAATGACTTGAGCACAACCTGCTTCTTTCCAACATTCAGAATCTAATCTATTTGTCTAGATGATCTTGAAGATATTCTAGTTGAGAGATGTGTACCTTGGTCTTCATCATGGAAGCTGCGATGTCAAAATTTGTTGAAGATGGATCTTGAGCAACTGGCATAGCGTTCTTCTGTGAAGATTTGGGATTGGAAGTGGAAGGAACTTCTTTACCCTTTTCGTTTGATTTCTATCTTTCTTCCTTTTCTTTCTATGCCTTGAAGTGTTGAGCACGCATAGACACAGGCGTTGAAATTTTTTCATGATTCACCGCAAGATCATACTGATAGTATGCTTCTTCTTTTTCTTTAATAACGGGTTCAAAGTATTCCATTGCGGAGTCACCATCGAATTTTTCCGTCTGTGGTAAGACAACGTTTGAACTTGGTGTTGGTACAAAACTAGAACTGGAGCAGCTTCAATGTATCCCATGATTTGGATCATTCTCAGATTCTCAAGACATGTGGATCCAGTATGTGCATCAATGTTGTGGAAAGAACAAAATATTGCACTGTGTGCAACTTCAATCGTTGGTCTTGATAAAGATGTTGGCAACCATGGTTGAAGATTGTCTCTCTTTGGCTGGTACAGTTGCTGAACTAGAGATCTGACAGAATCTATCTTCATCAAGCCGAAAGTGATCATATTATCCTCTAACTTGATGGTGTGTTCTTGTGCACTCTTCAACTTTGTTTCTTTTTCCATCTTGAGGAAGAAGGCTAACTCTGATGGAAGAGCATTTATGAAATAACTCATCAGAATCTTCAGTGATGGATCGAGTGTAGAAGAAAGTCTTGTAACAAGATGATTAAATCTTGCTACAAATTCCTTCATGTGTTTGTCGTGTTCCATCTTTGAATTTGCAAGTTGGGCAAACAACATATGACCATCTTCAGTGAGCTTGAATCTTGCCAAAAATTTCTCGCTCATAGTTTCCCAGCTTGTAATAACGACTGGCTTCAGATGATTGAACCAGTCGGAAGCATTCCCAACAAGAGTCTCCACAAAGAGACACACTACAATGTCTTCATGTGCTACATGCAAGATGGCACAAGCCATTGTGAACATGGCAAAATGTTCATGCAAGTGTTGACTCCCATCATCGTGAAATCGGGGAAAGTGCTTCCTTGACCCTTTAGGTAACTCATGATTTACCTCAAAAGCCAAAGGTCCAATTATATTATGCCAAGGTAATGAAAGTGGATGCCTTTGATTTCTATCATAATTACCAACATTATTGTTGCTACCATCCATTGCTTCTTGTGTGGATCATGCAATAGAATGCCAGAGGATCATTCCTGCATC
Organism: Sequoia sempervirens; assembly: GCA_007258455.2. Taxonomy (NCBI): domain Eukaryota; kingdom Viridiplantae; phylum Streptophyta; class Pinopsida; order Cupressales; family Cupressaceae; genus Sequoia; species Sequoia sempervirens. The sequence continues at coordinate 1,503 of VDFB02142684.1, forward strand.
ATAAAGCGTTAGCTTTTCTTGAATTTTTATGCCTCGTTGCCCCACTGTGGGTGCTAGAAAATTGTTGGCATTTCAATTAGCACCTCTGGAGTGCTTATTGCAAACGAACAACTATACAAAGTATTAACTGCTCTTCAAATTAGGAGGGGAAGCTCCCTCTCTTGTTGATGGTTGTGTAAAAAGTAAAGTGAACTAAATTCCTATCTTTTTTACTCAGCGACAGGGCACAAGGTGACAAAACACAATGCGTTGCAGCTAAGGTTTTCTCTGGTTTTTGTAGATCTTAACTACAACTAGGATAACGCTAAAACTATCCTATCTCCTCAAGTATTTCAGAGCGATAAGATCTAGGAGAAATTTGGGAATGGTTTGATCACTTATACAAACTTTCTCTCAACATGCATCAGAAGACAATGAACTTTCAGATTTATGCTGAAATAGAATTAATGCAAGTAATCATCAAATAGTAAGCTAAATTTGAAGATTCCCAAGGAGACGACGACACTCTGTCTGAGGTGTAGGCTGAAATACAGATTACTAGAAACAACATATAACAATAATCTTAATCTATAAATTCCCAAGGAGGCGACGATGCTCTATCTGAGGTGTAGATTGAAAGAAAGACTATTGAAACAACATACATGAAAGATCTTGAGAATTTTAGATCAAAGGCATATGGCTCTCCTAATTTATTATCTCAGCTTTGATCAAAGATTTACACTTTGGGACAACAAATTGCATGAATGAGAACAATCACACAATAGGCGATCAACCAATAACACATGAACATATATTGAACGCACCTATCTAAATAACAAGAACGCAAGCAAACTACTTAGCTTTTAGCTATAACAAATGCAATTCAAGAACATATACTAAGTAAACAAGGTCTTAAGCAAATAGATTCAACGTTTTGCTACCATGAAGTAAAGTTAAAAACTTGTGAGCAAAGGTTGCTCTTATTTATAGAAGCTTCAAAGGAGTAATCAACCCTAAAGTCTCCTTGAGTTAACATTCAGTTCATGCCAATCAACAAGATTTATTCCTATGTCTAAAAGTAGGTGACCTAATAGTTAACTAGAAAGTCTACTTCAGTTAATTGATTTTAAACTAAAAGATAACTCCAATATACAAAAGTGGCTCCAACATAGACATGCACAATTGGTGTGACAACAAGTTAACTTGGAAAGAGGAATGAAGTTAACTCCTATGTCATAAATGCTATCTTGGAGGGGTAGGACATCCTAATTGATAGTTACACCTCACCAACTTGATTCATCATTTGTTCTAACCAGTTGTTGACTGTCTCTGCATCTGGACAACTGATATTTCTCTGGATGATGACGTTTCTTCATAGCATCTCCTCACCACTTGCAATCTACTCTTGGTATTCAATCTTTTTTGTAGTTGTGTCATCAAGCTTTGTTGACATGGCTACGATCTAACTCAACCCACAGTCACTGCTGAAAATATTATGGATGAGGTTTTGGAATTTCATCTTCTCTTCATCATCCACAATCTACTCATCGTCTTCACATTGATATTGGCAAGGGACTTGTGATATGAAAGTTCTCATGAACTTGATAACACTTGTCACCTTTTGTCTACCCTCGGTCAACTCTGAAGAGATTACCTTGTAGGTTTTTACCTTGGAGAGTTGTTTTCTCCAAGTATAAAGTTTATGTTTATGCTCTTCTACGGCGACTGAAACGTAGGCCATCCTTAAATGAGAATGAGAGTGTGGTAGTAACCGGTGATGGCTCTGTAATTGAAGTAACTACCTTCTGCATCTTCATGTTGTCCATTGAATGGTGATTCCATTTATGCCTTCCAATGCGTCCAAATTGACTATGGGCTTCACTTGATGCACGTCTGTGTCGAGTGTTTTTAGAAGTCGTGAAGTAGGACCATTTTGGTCTTGATTTCAACTTGAGTCTACAACATTTTGAAAAACTTGACTATTGATTGTAAACACAAATATGTTTAGGAAACTTTTTTGGTGAGGCTAAAAATAGCTTCTCGAGGGGTAACTTTTCAAAAAAATTCTAAGACGTGGGTTTTGTTGGGGATTTCCTTTTGAATGAACCCACAACGTCATTTTTTGAAAAGATGAATTTTCATTTGGCATGCAATAACCCCTTGAGGTAGAAGCTTTAGAGGCTCCAAAAGCTCTTTTCTCTCAGAAAATTCTAGCACATGGGTATTGTAAGTGTCTGTGAGCTAACCACACCCAGTTCGTCAGTTTTTGAAAAAAGTGACTTTTTGCAAAAACCCTAAAAACTATAGAAAACAAGGCAACTTTTCTTAAGAAATCTAGCACGTGGGTTTTATGGCCAATCTCATGCTGATCATACCCAAAAGGCCAAATTTGTGATGAAATGCCATTTACTTGGACATGCAAGAAGATCTAAGACAAGAATAGAAGAAATGTGTGGGGAGAAGCTAGAAGTTATAAGCTGTTGCCTTGGAAAATGATGCTTGGTGATGAAATCTTGTGAAAGACGTCCTTCTATGCAACTTGAGATTGGAAAAATGAAGAACGCTGAGAATGGCTTCCATCAAATCTTCAAACGGCGTTGGAGGGAAAATATTTGTGTTTGAGTTCTTCAACCTACAAGAAATAATGGAGAATGGATGCATATTCTTTTATAAATATCAATCTGAGCTGCAAGAAATAGTTAGGGTGCCAAATTCATGCTTGAGGAGCTAATCTGCCTGATCGAGAGTTAACTGGAGCAATTTCCACCAATTTGGTACATTTTTAGACGTGAAGATGCCTTCAAAATGTCTTAACTCAAGTCAATTGGGCCTACTTTGACTTTAGGCATCCAAGTCTTGAGAGTTGAATATTTTCATCCCTTTTCTATGATGAAGTACCTTTGTTTGATCCCTGATTCCAATTGCTTGATCGATCTTGAAGCCTTGCTAATGGATTCACTTCAAAGTTGGATCAACTCTGAAGAGATGTTCTTGGGAGCTACAAACCTTAAAACCTGAATTTGGTGCCTCAAATTCTTTGGCGCCTTTACCCAAAAGGGTGTTTTTTTTGCTAGACTTAGTCATTTTCTTGGATGCTTTTTACTTTCTCCTATTTGACCCTCTATGCTTTGATTTACGATCACCGATGACTGACAATTCCCATGAATGTGTTGATATATTGAATGGATAACCAGTTCAATTCCAGAAAGGATGACTAGCATCGCAGGTCATGAAAGTTGACTTAGAAGGTTTAGATTCTTGGGCGCCCTTGGCTTGTAGGGGCACCTTTGACCTTTTGTGATGTAATTTTCACTTTTCAATCTTTTACGAACAACTCCAGTTCAATCTTTGTCATCGGATGTTTGATTGTTCTATTGAATCTTTTGATGGTTTCATTACAAAGATTGATCAGGACAAAGGACTTCCTAGAAGTTACAAAGCTTGAAGATTGCATCTGATTTCCCAAAAAGTTGGGTGCCTATTTCTAGGAAGGTGCATTTTCTTCAACACTTAGCCAATTCTTCATGTCCTTCAATTTTCCTTTGCCTCTAATGTTGTATGCTTGATCTTCGTTTGTGAGTGCTTGACAGGTCCTGTGAGCTTGCAACTGGATTGATTGCGGAGTTGAAAGGATGTTGAGAAGATGCATTGGAGAAAGTAGTTGTTGAAAACCACAATAGGTTGCTTTAAATGTTGGGCACCCTTGGCCAGTAAGGGCGCTTTTCCCTTTATTTCCACTGATTTACCCTCTGTTTCGCTTGCTCGAATGATCAACAACTATCATTATTTGATATGTTTCATCGATTGGCAAATAGGTTCTTTGCAATGTTGAGCTGACGTTGGGGAGATCACCTGGAGATAACCTACTCAAAAAATAATAACTGGATAATCTTATTCTTGGGTGCCTCTGAGCTACAGAGGCACTTTTTCCCATGTTTGACTACCATATTTGATGATACTTGCTTTCAACATCTTTTGTCCCCACCTCCGTTTTTTGGTGATTGATGAATCAGGTGAACTTGCTTGATGATGCATTGGAAAGCTAGTATAATTTAGAAGAGGATGTCTGGTTTCACAATTGATAACAATTGGAGTTGGCCCCTTTGACCCATGAGCACCCCTGGCTAGCAAGGGCACTTTTGGCTACAACTTCATCATTTCATTGAAGGTTCTCACCTCTTCACGCTTCACACTTTGCCTTCACCATCTAGCTTGATTGGTTTGATCATAGTTGTTAATGATGTGAATGTGTTCACCATAGCAATTTCTTTCACCATGCTACGTGTATGGGTGCTTGAAAAGTTAAGGCATTGATTATGTAGCATCTTTCTTGTAGTAAGGTGTGCATCTTCTAGACTTATAATATTTTTAGCAGTTTTTAACCTTTGAAAATCCCCTCCATCGTGAAGCATATTTTTGAGCATCTTTCGCCATGGATACTTCCTTGAAGCTTTTGAGGCTTAGATCTCGATACCTAGTACTGACCATCTCCATTTATGACCTCAGAGGTCCTATCTTTTCTCCTGAAAAATGAAGTAGACCCACCAAAGTAAAAAAAAAAAATTTGGTGATTTTGACTTGACCTGTGTGATCGTGAAGTTAGATTATCCTATCAAAATCATTTTCAATTATTTCTAGGAAGGTCCTATTTTTTAGGGTTTTCCTAAAAATAGGGGTTTGAAAACATAATTTACAAAATTTCCAAAATTTGCAATTATCTTATTGACAATAAACCAACAAAAAGCCCATGTTTTGTCTGACATAAAATTGTCTTTTGACAACAATTTTACATGCTTTAGATCATTTTAATCAAAATGTCTAATTAAAGAAAAAATTAATTTTGGGTACAACATAATCACTCTTGCTTAGGCATTGGAAGGGGACATTATATTTCTCCCTTCCTAAAATTGCTTATCCTCAAGAAATTGTAGATTGGGATGCTAAAGAATTTTCTCTCCTTCCCATGTGGCATTCTCTATTGGTAAATCCCTCCACCTTATCAAGTACTCCTTGACTACTCTGCTCCTTAATCTTCTCTCTTTGGTATCCACAATTTCCTTAGGATCCAAAACCAATCTACCCTCCTCATCTAGGGGTGTCCAAGCTCCGGTGAAGATGTAAGGTGTTGTCCTAGTGCCTTCTTAAGGCACGATACATGACACATTGTGGATCCTTCTACTCTCTAGCAACTCAAGCTCATACACCACCTCCCCCAATCTAGATGCTACCTTGTAAGGACCATAGAAACAAGTTTTTAACTTCTCTACATTGCTTTCTTCAAGGAAGATTGCTTGTAGGGTTGTAGGCATGAGAAAACCAAGTCCCCTATCTCAAAGCTTCTCTCTATCATGTGCTTGTATGCATACATTTTTTGCTGATTTTGGGTGCTCTGAAGGTTATCCTTGAGGGAATTAAGGATATCTTGACTCTCTTGGATCCAATCCCTGGCATTGGAAGCCCTATTATCATTGAATGTTAAGTACAAGAATGATGGAGCATCATAACCATGTAATGCTTGAAAATAAGTCATCTTGATTGAAATATGCTAGGTGGTGTTATAATAGTGTTCACACAATTGCAACCACTTGATCCAAGCTCTCTACTACCTTGACACATAGTTACACAAGTATCCCTCAACCCATTTGTTCATGATATTTGTTTGACCATCCATATGACCATCTGTTTGAGGGTGGTAACTCATGTTGGGAGTCAACTCTATGCTAGCTAACTTGAATAGCTCTTGCCAAAAGGTGTTGAGGAACTTGCTATCATTATTGTTGACTATATTCTTTAGTAGCCCATATAGACTAAACACCTCTCTGAAGAGAAACTATACTATTTGAGGCACCTTAGAGTCTATGGAGATGGCAAAGAAATGAGAAAACTTGGTTAACCAATCAACAACTAAAAACATGCAATCTCTTCCCTATACCTTCAGTAGACTCATCATGAAATCCATAGACACACTTTTCCATTTTTTCTGGAATGGGCAATGGTTGAAGTAATCTAGTTGGGAAAGTGTGCTCTGACTTTTTGTGCTAACAAGTTGTACACTCTCTCACATGTCACAAGACATCTTCCTTAATTCCTTTCCATGAAAACCTTTCCCTAACCTTCTTATTGGACACACTCGGAGATTGGGATGGGGGGAGGCAATTGAATGAGTCTTATCAAAAGCTTAACCTTTTTGGAACTTAGAAACTCTTAGAACACTACAAACTTCTTTATCAAATCAAAACCTTTAAATAAAATGATAATAGAGAAGGATATAGAAGTTTGAATCTTCAATAATCTTTAGCAATGAAAGATATAATAATTCTACTTCTAACCGGATCAACAACAAGGAAATATGAAGCAAAGAACACACATGCATAGGAGCACCAAATTTACGTGGAAAAACCAATGAGGGAAAAACCACAGCGAGATTCAACTCAAAATATAAAGGCTCACTACCAAAAGGACTTGCAAACTAAGGCACGCTGCCTTAGAGAAAGATACAAAGGACTTGTGGAATAGAAGGTAACATAACTTCATGGGCAAGATGTTGCTCCCATGATTTTCGTTGCACCAAAAGATCAACCTGTTAATGCCCAATACAACCACTAGAGTTAACGGATCCACGAGAGGCGATTAAGCCATGTCACGAATCCTGAGGGGAGCGCTAACCATCTGCCAACACTCTACCCCTCAACATTATCTAAGGGGATTCAAACTCAGCACATTTGGATCTAATACCACTTGTTGGCCCCACAGTTTCCGTTGCACCAAAAGATCAACCTATTGATGCTCAATATAACTACCATAGTTAACGGATTCACTGGAGGCGGTTAAGCCACGCCAAGAATCCTGAGGGGAGCATTGACCATTTGCCAACACAAGATACAAGGACCCAATCAGATTCACTATCTCAGAGTAGGATATAAAATTTTATAGAAGAATTACAATATTTGTCAACATAACACTCTACTGACTGAGGCTTTAAGGCTCATCAGATCTTTCCTCTTCACAATGTAGCACTAACTTTGCTGGATATTCAATACATTCCACACACTCAATTTTTTGCACTTGTACACTTCTCCACCTAGTTACATCTGAAAAGATCTTGCATTTATATCCACTGCAACACTTCAAAACTTCAATTAGGACAGCTAGGAAGAAGATAAACAATGAATTCAACATGTCAACCACCAAAGCATAATGTGGTCCTATCCCAAGGATAGAGAGGACCAAAAATAAACTTAATACATATTCCAACGTGATCCAAAACAATTCACATGCTGATGCACATCAATCTAAGTCGACATCAAGGAAACATGTAGATGAAACTTTGAAGTGCACAACCAGTTGGCCCAAAAACATACTTTCAATTGAATTTTATCAAAGCGGTTCCAATTAGGATAGATCAAGATCCAAATCCAACTTAACACATCTTCAAATGTTGGTGCAGACCCCCAAGCATATGACACAAGAAAGGAAACAATCCCTATTGGCCGGATATCTACAAATAACCCGAAAAGCCAACTTAAGACAAAATGCAACACCAAAGAGGCCAATCAACAATGTGCAGATCACATGGAGATGTTCCAAAAAATTCTTCATATTGTCATGCCATCATGCCACTAATAGCCACCACAAACCAAACATGAACAAAATACTTCATCCCAAAAACATAGAATGCTTAATCATGAGATATAGCATTAACCAATCAACTTGTGGACCACTTCAACACACAAAATTGCAACTGAGACATGCATAGACATTGAGAATACATTCACCAATCTGTAGGAGCAGAGACATCAATGCAGAGAAATTCAGAGCATTTTCTGGACTAGTCTAGACAACCAACAACACTACCAACCTTCTACAATTCAAATAAATCTCCTTAGAAAAACGTGTGTCCTGAAAAGATAGGAGTGGAACATCCACAAAACACTTTGAATTCCAAACTGCAAGACCAAATCTTCAACAACAGAGAAATATGGAGCATTAGATCCCAAATAGAATTCAATGCAGCTTCTAGGAACAAAACCACTTAAGCAACTTGTTGAGGACACAAATTTATTTTAGAAACACACGCTTCATTAGAAACATTGGGAGAGAGCATAAGATATATTGTAGACCTTCAACAACATCTTTCCACTATCAGCAACACTTCTAATATTCATCTTAATATATCATTATGAAATCAACTCTACTAATAGCAATTATACTCAATACTTTTTTTATTATCATTAGACAAGGCATGACATTCAACCATGAACTTTGAAAACAACACCATACATCAATGTTGGCCCAAACTAAATGTTGCCAACAATATTCCTCAGTTCTCAAGTGTAGAAAATAATGACAACCACAAACAATTCATCAAGTGTTATCGTCAGCCATTGATAACAAGCTCATCAACCACTGCCAAACATATAACAATCTTCATCAATTGTTGTCATCAAAGACAACCAACAATTAGTGTTGACATCAATGACAACAATTGCCAACAATTCTTGTAAGTCTTAAAGTACCCAGGATATCTTGCTAATGAAGTATTGTGGATGGATCTCAAAATTTTATCTTTAAGCTTTGACTTAGGAATCAAGTAAATTTTTCGCTTATAGTAAATGATATCATTTGCTACTCTATATCTATCATCTTTTTTCTTCCCATCCAAGATCTCACATGCACTAGTGTTTTTGGAATAATCCACTAAAATGTGGGCCTTCCAATCAACTGATATTTTTGCTAGAGAGCACACAATGAGCTTTCTAGAGAGAGCATCAACAACCACATTCTCTTTCCCCTTGACATATTCTATGTCAAAATCATAAGCTTGCACCTTGCCGACCCACTTTTTTTCCTTTTGTTCAAATCTTTCTACTCTAGAAAATACCTCAAGCTATTATGGTTAGTCTTAACCACAAATCTCCCACCTACTAGATACTATTTGAAATTTGCCAATGCATGCATTATGGCGAGAATCTCCTTGTTATAGATGGAATAGAGTCTCTCATTACCCTTGAGTTTTCATGTCTCATATGCAATGGGGTGCTTGTTCTACATCAAGACTACTCCAATGACCTCCCCTGATGAATCAAACTCAAGAATGAAGGGCTGAGTGAAATCTAGTAATGCCAACATGGGAGAAGAGTTCATCACCTCCTTGAGCTTGTCAAATTCTTGTTGGGCCTCATCTAACCATCCAAAATCCCCCTTCTTGGCAAGGTTTTTTAAGGGTGCACAAAGCTATGAAAACCATTTTATAAACCTCATGTAGTAACCACATAATCCAAAGAACCCCTACAACTTTGTAAGTGTCCTTGATAGTGGCCAATAAATAATTGTCTGCATCTTCTCTCAGTGAACCTGAACCCCCTTAGTAGTGATCATATGACCCAGGTAGAGAATCTCAGTCATCTTGAACTCACACTTAGATGCCTTCGCATGCAATGACTAAGCCTCCATGATACTCAACACCTCATGAGGTGTTTCAAGTGCTCCTCCTAAGTCCTATTGTAGATGAGTATATCATTGAAGAACACCAATAAAAACTTTCTCAACTATTTTATTAAATATGTGGTTCATATAGGACTAAAAGGTAGCTGATGCATTGGTTAGCCCAAAGGGTATAACCAGAAACTTGCAGTGCCCATAATGACACCTGGATGTAGTCTTGTGGATGTCCTACTCTCACCTTGATGCGGTGATACCCTGATCAAATATTAATCTTCAAGAAGTATATTACTCCTTGCAACTCATTCAACAACTCATCAATTTGAGGAATAGGGTATATGTTCTTTATGGTCTTCTTATAAGGGCACGACAATCTATTCAAATCCTCATGGTCCCATCCTTCTTCTTCACCAAGATAATAGAAGAGGCAAAGGGACTCTGTAAGAGCTAAAGATTAGCTCTATACCTAAGACCACCTACAAAAACAATGGATTCCTTCCACAAGAGAGTATGCATGGAAATGGTTTTACTTGATATTAAGACCTATCAATATGATGATGAGGTATGAATTGTATTGCAAATTAGTACAATGGCATTGCTTATATAGGAAAGGTGAGGAACATGATTAAACAAGATTGTGACATGTGTCTTAATCCTATGACATGAGACAACTAACTCATAACAACCTAGGAATCAAGCATTAAATGCTAGAAAGATAAGATCTAGATATGCCAACTAAGAATTCTACAAGGGATCTTATAATCCTAAGTAAACTTAACATGTGAATAAGTCCCCTAAATCCCTATTAAGGTAATTTACTCTGTACAAGACATATATTCACACCAATAGACTCGAACTAGGCTTAATGTGCCCCATATCAAGCAATTCCTTAGTGAATTTTTTAATCTATTCCTTGAACTTTTTGAGATGTCGATAAGGAGTGATGATAACTAGTTTGGGACCCTCCAACTCAATAACATGCTCGAATCCTCTATCTAGAGGTCTACCTAGAGGAATCTCACCAAAAACCAAACTATGCTTATCCAATATTGGTTGAACATCTACATGGTGTAGAGTGTTATCCTTAGTAGGGGTCTTAGATGAAATTAGACACTACATTTCCCATGCTACATCACCATGCCTAATGATGCTTTCCATCTATTTTGTTGGCATGATCTTGGAAGTGCCATTAGACATACCCCTCAATACAATCCTCTTGCCATCTACTCTGAATTTTAGCTCCGTAGTCTAAAAATTTTGAGAATACTTCATGATGGGCCTAGATATTAGCTTATTTTTTGCTACTTTCATACATACATTCAAATACTTTTTAATGCATATTCTAGACAGTGCTCCTATATTATACTATCCTTTCATATCTATTATGCAGACTTGAACCTAAAATATAATGATGGAAATATGGTTATAATATAACTAGTATTGTATGGTTTATATGAAGATGTGTATGAAATGTTGATGGAATGCTATGTTTAGATTGTGATAGTTATCCTTATGTACATGCTTTGCAAAATTAACTTTTTTGCAGCTAAAGAGGAACTATGGTACGAAGCAGTTGCAGATTGAACCCACAACAAAAGGAGATTGGATCAGTGAAACAGGGGAGTTCTAGGTTAAGCTGAATGCAATAATTGTTGATTAAAGGCACTTGATGAACGTTGAACGTGTGTTATTATAACTATTTAATAAGTGTTGAAGAAGAGGAGTCCTTTGATTGATAGGATCTTGACAAGTGTTTGTGTTTACATGCAAGTTTGATCTGTAGAGTTTTAATCCTATTAAAAATCTTCATTTTCAGTTAGATTGAACAATTCAAGTCTTAACTCTACGCTCTAATATCTGGGAGTGGAGCTAATGATTTCAATTAAGTTATTGCTTTGAATAAGATTCCCTCAATCTTGTATATAGTTGTTGGTTGAATCCGTAGATAAGTTAGTTGGTTTTTCAGTTTTATGTTATGAGTTATTTTTAATTTCAAGACATGAAAAATATTTGGAATGATTGAGTACAATCTAAGAAAATATCTTTTGTAATCTTTCATGATATGCAATGAATGAAGTTAATTTCACTGGATGCGTAAGATTAGTAAGTTAGATTTGGTTTCATTTCAGTGAGAAAAACCACTTGAGCAGGCCACTCAAGGTACTGTTCTTCACTTAATTTTCCAATTATTCATTTATGTTTAATAGTTATTTTTCATTTATTATTACTTCATGAACTATATGCAAGTTAACTAGAATCTCAGATCTTGCTTATTATTGTTAATGAATGCTTATGAATATGCATGCAATGGCTAACCAATAGTACTCTGAAGGTTAAATTAGCTGAGTCAGTAGTTTTTATCACTTTTGAGTTGTAACAATATCATTTTATTAGCAATAGTTCAATTACAGTCTAAGTTGTAGGTACCCATAGCCACTACTTTTGGTTACATCTTTTACTGTTTTGTAATTCTATGAGTTTTTAGCAAGTAGAATCACTTGGATAGGGTAGCTTAAGTATTTTTGAGTCTCTGAAGGCATATACTATGTTGCACCATCACAAGTTCATAAACCTTGGGTTGAAATTTTTAATGTGGTCTTGCAATGTTGAGTGGACTATTCAGTTAGTTAAATCTCTAAATTGTGTAGGTATCACCAAGTTACAACACATTAGTTAAGACTCTACATTTTTGGCGTCATTGTCGAGGATGGTGCTATCTTCATAGACTTATTTTTTCAACTTTCATAGTTTACATTTTGTTTTAAGCATTAGGACTATTAGACTTAATATTTTTCAACGCCAAAAGATACACTAACATTGTGCAGGACCATTGAATATAAAGCCATATTTCATGTATGTAGAGGTAGAGAGACTCCTTAGGTAGATTTATTCCCTCTTCAAGACAAGAAGCCATAGAAGAAACTAGTGAATCTAGTACTCAGAGTAAAGGTAACACTGAAGAAGAAACTTCCTCTTCGCCAACATTTGGCACATAGATAGAGGGAACATACAACACCATGGGGGATATAGTGGATGATGGCCTTGAACCTCATTGGTCAAGGATATATTTCTCATATACCATTTCAAGACATTTGTAAGAATTTTTTGGAATTATTCCATAACCTTTATTAAAAGACCAAGAGGAGATAGGACATCCAATATTGGTAAATCATCTACAGGGGCTTCAAAAATAGAATTAAGCAACCTGTTGTACAACATGAAGGAGGACATTATCAACCATTTAGAAACTTAGTTGGATACTCTCCACATTAAGAAGGAGGAGGAAGCCAAGGCCATGCTCATTGAATACTATCCAAGCTGTAGGAAAAGAAAAGCCAATTGTAAATGCAAGAGAGTGGCTAGTATCCAGTAGCATAAGGCTGGAAACCCTAATTTTTAGCCAATTGAAGGAGATGATGTACAACTCTTCTATATAGAACAAAGGAGGCCATGAGAACAACGACAAGGTATGCCACAAGACCCCCTCGGATTCAATTCATCATTTCCTATTAGGAATCAAAACTTTTCTGCTTGAAACTCTTAGCCTTGGCCAACAAACCAAAACCCTTGGTAGAACCCTCAACAATGGCCACAAGTTCAACCAAGTTGGAACCAACAACCAAACCCTTGGCCACAAAAAAAAAATTAGGGTTCCAATTACAATCCATAATGGCCAACACAACAAAATCAGTGGCAACCTCGATGGAAAAAAGGCCAGTAGTGGCAGCAACAAAATATGAAATATCAACAACCTATGCTCCCTCTTCCACCACAACAAAAAGCTATAATTCCTCCATCAAATCCTACATTCCATCCACCCAAGAAACCAAAAATACCTAGCCAACTTGCACCTATACCTAACACTAAGCCTGTTCAATAGGATTATACTAACAAAGCTATGCAATACCCCACATATGGGGTAGAGGTGAGTAATGTCCACCTCAAATTAGGAAAACAACTTGTTGGTCCTTCATCCCATCAAATTACAAAGATGGAGGATGAGGAACCTGTAGTTGAAGCTTCAGAAAAATCACTTTTGGAACTTGAGTCAAATTAGGTGCACCAAACTACCTCAAGTCCAAAGCTACCTTTTCTTGAATGCCTAGCTATTCAAAAGAATCACACACAAGATGAGAAAGATATTTTAGGTTAGTTAAAATATGTGAGAATCAAGATACCACTCATCCAAGCTATCAAAGACATCCCTATCTATACCAAAACTGTAAGGGATTTAAGTCTTAAGAAACTAGGAAGGAAAAGAAAATATCCTCAGATAGTCCATGTCTTGGGAAACCTTACATATATCATGTTAGGGAACATTACTCTCCCTAAGTATAAAGATCCTATTAGTCTAGTAGTGGACATCAAGATTAATGGGACCCTCATTAAGAATACTTTGATAGATTTGGGGGCAATAATCAATGTCATGACAAAAGAGACAATGTAGTTACTTCAGTTAGCTAACCTCAAGCCCACATAAACTATTCTACAATTAGCTGATAGGTCAACAATCAAGTCTAAAGGAATTATTGAAGACTTGGTTATTACATTGGATTCTTCAGAATATCATGCCGACTTCATAGTTCTACAGCCAAAAGTTAATCTTGCAGGCTACCCACTAGGTAGACCCTGGTTAGCTACAACCTATTCATTTATAGGTTGTAGGTCTGGAAATATGATAATAGCCATGGAACAGTCACCAAGAAATTGGTTCTCTATCCTCCAATCCAACCTTATCATGAACTTGAGCAAACTATTTAGCCCACTTTGGATGAGGAAGATAACTATTCTCTGCAGGAATTGATGGCTATTGAATGCAACCCATTATTGGATGACTAGGATGAAGATGAGCTCATTGCTCACATAATCCAAAATGACTGCGACAGGAGCTTCCAACAACAAGACTGCCTCATATGCCTACAAGACCCCTTGCAAAGTATTATACCCACTAATTCTACAAAAGAAATATCTTAGATATTTCATTCATTACTACCTCAGCAGTGTGTACCTATCATATTGAGTCTTGACCTCTCATCTGTCCAAGAATCATCCAAGGAATTGGAAATTATGCCAGGGAGAAAGTTAAACATAAATAATGCCTTAACACCAGAGCAACAAAATTATCTACACATAGTGCTACATGCACACTCAACAACATATGCATGGGATTACCATGATATGAAAAGAATAGATCCCGATTTATGTATGCACAAAATTTATATCAATGATGGTTATAGACCCACTCAACAACCTCAAAGACGTATAAATCCTACCTTGAGGGAGATAGTGAAAGTTGAACTACAAAAGCTCCTTGATGCAGGTTTTATCTATCCAATATCAAATAGTGAATGGGTCTCAACTTTGGTAATTGTTCCCAAGAAAGGTGGGAAAATGGAGAGTTTGTGGACTACAAGGAACTAAATACAACTAGGAAGGACCACTTTCGTTTTCCCTTCATAGATCAAGTACTTGACTCTCTAGCTGGGAAAATGTACTTCTCATTTCTAGATGGTTTCAGTGGTTACAACTAGATTAAAATTGCTCCAGAAGATCAAGATGAAACTACATTTACATGTCCTTGGGGAACTTATGCCTACTTTGTTCTACCCTTTGGCTTATGTAATGCTCTAGCTACCTTTCAAAGAGTAGTACTCAACATATTTTATAATTATGCACATATGACTATATGGAGATATACATGGATGATTTCACTACCTATGGTGAAACTTATGAGGAAGCTCTCAATAATCTAGAAAAAGTGTTGAAAAGCTGTAAAGAACACAACCTATCTCTCATCAATAAAAAGTGTTTCATGATGATGACACAAGGAATTGTGTTGGGACACTTTATATCTAGTGTAGGAATTTAGGTTGATCCACACAAGATAAAAATAATATCTACATTACTTGTTCCACAAAAGAAAAGAGATATAAGAAGCTTCCTTGGTCATGAAGGCTACTATAGGCAGTTTATCAAAGATTTTAGTAAGATTGCTGCACCATTATTTGTTTTGTTGAGTAAAGACATTGAATTTGAATGGAAATCATAATGTCAACAATCTTTTGAAGAGATGAAGAAGGCGTTGACTCAAGAACCTGTTCTATGAGGTCCTAATTGGACTATACCCTTTCATATACATACAAATGCTTTGGATTTTGCTATAGGAGTAGTTTTGGGGAAGAAAGAAGGTAACAAAGAGTCTACAATTTACTACAACCAAAATATTCAAGGAGCAGAGTTAAACTATACTGTTACAAAAAGGAAATGTTTTATTTGGTTTATGCTATTAATAAATTTAGGCACTACATTACTGGTTATTCAGTATTTTTCCATACAGACCACACAACAATCATATATTTGATGAACAAGCTAGTAGTTGGGGGTAGATTGGTAAGATGGCTACTCCTCTAAGAATTTGATAGTACCATAGTCAAAAAACTTGGTAAGGCCAATGTAGTGGAATTTTTTTTGTCAAGACTACCAACAAAATCAGCTAAAGGAGTGGTGGATGATTTATTTCCAAATGAACATCTATTTTCTGTAAATGTGCACATTCCATGGTATTGCTGATATTGCCAATTATTTGGTAACATGACAGATTCCATCACACTTTTCTCCAAGAGAAAAGAGACAACAGATACATAAATGTTTCCCATATTCATGGATATCAGGTTTTCTATTTTACATTGGGCTATACAACATCATGAGAAGATGCATAAGGTAAGATGAAATATTTGATATTATGAAAGCATGTCATGATGAGACATGTGGAGGTCATTTTACAACAAAAAGAACAACCTTTAAAATCCTCACAACTGGCTATTATTGGCCAACTTTGCACAAAGATTCTGTTAAATACATAAGGAGCTATGATAGGTGTCATAGAATGGGTAAACCAACTAGGAGTGATGAAATTCCATTGCAACCTTGTTGTCATAGGGCTTCTAGTGTTTTCATTGATGGAAACTAAAGTCATTTCCATGGTCCGTAGATCAGTATCTAGTCATACTGACAGATAAAGTGAAATACTATGTGTTACTAGCATAACACTTGAAGAACAGGGTATCCAGTCAGTTAGTTTATCTGTCTACTTCACCATATCATCATTTTGAGTTTTGGATCCCCAAAATCGCTTGTTGAGCACATATGTTATCTTATTACTAAATTTTGTGGTGTTGCATTAGTTGTTGTATGAGCTTGGAGGTCCGGTAGGATGTTTTCTGTCTATTTGCTCATTGTAGCCGACTTAGTGAATGTGGCACGTTGTGGATGTGTAAAGTGAAATTATTTTAAAAAAATTATGTTCAAATATTTAATTATGGGTCCCAGCTATAGTATAGCTAACTTGTATGGCTGCGCATCAAAATTGTTCATGATTTGGGCCGACAGTTGATAATATTTCTAAGTTTTATTAAGGTCGACCTATAGTGACTTGATTTCTAGATGCAGATATATATAAGAGATTCGATATATCATTTTCAATGTGTAGAAAGAAGTGTGGTGGTATGTTGCAATCATCAGGAAGAGCGATTAGGTGATTATGCATAGTTTCAATTGTGCATTAAGATTTTTGTAGAGTGAGTTGTGCAGAGCAGAACAAAATTTTTGAATCAGTCAGAAGGACATAAGATTATCTGCAGGGCTTAACTAGAATTGTAATCAGGCATTATAGATGTTATTTCATTAGTTCACTTTTTGGATCCATTCCAAATCATTGTAGGGAAGTGATCCCATCCATTTTGAGGAGTGAGCTTGAATGCAAGTGCATTCCCATTTTGTACTTTTCATTTTGGGTATACTCATTCTATTGTGGATTGGCCATCCACCGTGGTTTTTCCCTTAACAGGGTTTCCACATAAAAATTATGGTGTTATGGGGTTGTGATTGTTTTCTTTTTGTTGATGCATGTTTCTTTTGTTGAATGGTTAAGTTAAATGACAATATAATAAAATTGAATTTTTGCACAACACCGATTCACCCCCCCTCTTAGTGTTGCTTGTTTTCAACAATTGGTATCAGAGCTAGTTCCTCAGAAGAAGACTTACAGCTTGAGGAGATCTTGGAAAGTCTTTCTCAATGGATACAAGAAGTATTCAACAAAAACTTATGGTGGCCCTTGATGATATTGACCAGATAAAATATGAGAACCAGGAACTGCAAGAAAATCTTAAGAATGTAGAAAAGTTCATTCAGTCACTAAAAGAAAAAATCAATGAATCAAGGGAGAAAAGAAAGGAATTATGTGGTCAGCTCAAACAAAAGAACAAAAGCATGGAAGATGAACAACTCATTCTAGCTCTGAAAGAGAAAACAAAAGAATGTGAAAAGTTTTTCAAAGAGAATGTTGCCTTGAAGTGAGAGATGGAATCTATCATGATGAAAATGACCAAGGAGATTAAGGACAAAAAGAAAAATGAAGAAAAGCTTGCATAGTCTTTGAAAGAAAAATCTGAACAATGTAGCTGACTAGATAATGAATTGGAGCAATCCAAGAATAGTGAAGAAGTGCTTGAAAAGAAACTTGATGATCTCAAAGATGAACTTGCTACTACAAATGAGTATAAGGAAAAATTCAAAGAAAGCTCAGCCAAACTTGATGAACTAATCAAAGGATAGAGGATTGATGGTGATAGACGAGGTCTTGGATATGAAGAAGGAAAAAGTTTTAGATCTCGAAAAAGGAACTCTAGACAAAGGAATTCCAGACAAGGAAGATTCAGACAATGAAATCAGTTGAAAGGAGCCAGAAGAAATCTAGTAAGGCAACCAAATGCTCAAAGATTCAATGGCTATTGTTATGTTTGCAACAAATTTGGTCATATGGCTTCTCAGTGTAGGAGTAGAATGAATACAGGTAGACCATCATTTTCAGGTCAATGTTTTAATTGTTATAAGTATGGTCACAAGTCAAGTGAATGCAAAATTGTGATGAACAAATTTCATAGAGATGTCAGATGTTATGCATGCAATAGATTTGGGCATATTGCTAACCAATGTAGATCAAGACAAAGTCAGTGGAACAGTTGGTCTGGACAGAGAAATGTTGTGTGCTACAACTACAACAAATTTGGCCACATTTCCAAATTCTATTGGAATAGAAGAGGTCTGGTAAAACAAAGCATGCAATGGGATGTCAAAGGAAAAGGAAAAGTCACTAATGACGTGATTAGAAAGAAAATGCAGAAGAAATGGGTGAAGAATCCCACAAATATGTACATAACAAATGGAATAGTTTAACCCCTAGATTATAGAGGAAGGAGCCACATTCTATGTATAATTTCACGGCTATGCTTCAGAGGGTACACAAGTATATAGTAATTGATGTTGACAAGGGAGTTTACTAGGTACCACTCACCTTCCATCCACCTACCTTCCTCTATCTAGTTCCACATTGGACTAGGGAGAAGGGTGAAGAATGTGAGAGAGCAGGAATTAACAGGATGAGGTAACTTGAAGCATATCAAGGTTTCTATTTGAAGCGGATTCAGGGGGTTAATGTAGTCATGGACCTGAGGCAGATCACTTTGTAGTACAATCAACACCCCTAGTGTTTCTCTTGGGGACAAGAAAAATGCTATTTGGGGGGAGTGATGGGCCTAGATATTAGCTTATTTTCTACTACTTTCATGCATACCTTGGGTGGGAGGGCCCCTACTATTCTATGGGAGTTGTGGGAGGGCCCCTACTATATCCACCAACCCCACCATCCTCTCGACCCCACTAATATTTACGGACCCCACTGACCATACCTAGGACCCCACCGACCGAGGCTCCTAACCACCCGAGCTTCGCTCACCGTCCTATATTCCTTTAGCCGGTTCAGCGGTGGCGAAGCAACTCTATAGCCTCCCACCCCGGCGAAGCCCGGATGGTGGGGTCGGCCAATGCAGGGTGGGGATTCTAGTTCCCCGGGTGGGTGGCCCTACTATATTTAGATACTTTTCAATGCATTTTCTAGACAATGCTCCTATATTATACTATCCTTTCATATCTATTATTCATACTTGAACCTAAAATATAATGATGGAAATATGGTTATAATATAACTAGTATTGTATGGTTTATATGAAGATATGTATGAAATTTTGATGGAATGCTATGTTTTGATTGTGATAGTTATATCCTTGTGTACATGCTTTGGAAAATTAACTTGTTTGCAGCTAAAGAGGAACTTTGGTACGAAGCAGTTGCATATTGAACCCACAACAAAATAGGGGAGTTCTAGGTTAAGTTGAACATAATAATTTCTGATTAAAGGCACTTGATGAAGGTTGAACGTGTGTTACTATAACTAGTTAATAAGCATTGAAGAAGAGGAATCCTTTGATTGATAAGATCTTGACAAGTGTTTGTGTGTTTACATGCAAGTCTGATTTGCAGAGTTTTAATCCTATTAGAATTCTTCTTCATTTTTAGTTAGATTGAACAATTCAAGTCTTAACTCTACACTCTAATATCTGGGAGTGGAGTTAATGATTTTAGTTAAGTTATTGCTTTGAATAAGATTCCCTCAAGCTTTTATATAGTTTTTGGTTGAATCTATAGATAAGTTAGTAGGTTATTTAGTTTTATGTTATCAGTTATTTTTAGTTTCAAGACATGAAAATATTAAGAATGATTGAGTATAATCTAGGAGAAAAGATATTTTGTAATATTTCATGATATGCAATGAATGAAGTTAATTTCACTAGATGTGTAAGATCAGTTAGTTAGATTTGGTTTCATTTTAGTGAGAACAACCACTTGAGCAGACCACTTAAGGTATTGTTCTTCACTTAATTTTCCAGTTATTCATTTTTGTTTAATAGTTATTTTTGATTTATTGTTACTTCATGAACTATATGCAAGCTAATTAGAATCTCATATCTTGATTATTATTGTTAATGAATACTTATGAATATGCATGCAATGGTTAACTAGTAGTACTCCAGAGGTTAAATTAGCCGAGTTAGTAGTTTTTATCACTTTTGAGTTGTCATAGTATCATTTTACTAGCAATAGTTCAATTACAGTCTAAGCTATATGTACCCATAGCCACTACTTATTGTTATGTCTTTTATTGTTTTGTAATTCTATGATTTTTCAGCAGGTAGAATCACTTGGATAGGGTAGCTTAAGTAGTTTTGAGTCTCTGAAGGCATATACTATGTTGCACCATCACAATTTTACAAACCTTGGGTTGAAATTTTTAATGTAGTCTTGCAATGTTGAGTAGACTATTCAATTAGTTAAACCTTTGAATTGTGTAGGTATCACCAAGTTCACAACACATTAGTTAAGGCTCTACAGTTCCCTAAAGAATCGAGCCACTATATACCAAGGATAGCATTAGTATCTCCTAAGTCTACAACATAAAAATCATCAGTGGCAATGTAATTCCCCAATGTGATACTCAATTGTGGAACCCATTGGATGCAATTCATATTAAACCCATCTGCCACCATAACATTGAATCCCTCAAAATCTTGTGCTAGAATACCCTTCTTTGCCACTAAGGTAGAGTCGATAAAATTGTGGGTTGCCCCACTATCCACTAAGATCATCACCTATTGCCCTTGTAGAACTCCATGAACCTTGAAAGAGTTGAATGCAGAGGTACTAAAGAGAGTAGAAATTGTTCCACCCTTCACTCCCTTAGGTAGTTTTCCACATTCATCTCTACACTCACTATCTAAATCACTATGTTCACTACTTTGAACTTCTTCTCCCTTTCCTTCCTCTTCGTCATCACAAACAACCTCTATGTAATGCACCTTGCCTTTCCCCAAACACCTGTGTCCAGGCTCCTTGCAACTGAAACACAACTTCTTCCACATAGCTCATTAAGAACCTCATCATCCAAGCAGGGTCTCCTAGGGTACTCCTTCTAAATTGGTTTCTTAAAATCTTTCTTAAGCTAGAAGGGTTTAGGTTGGAATTTGTTCTTTGGGGCTGCACTCTCCATATTCCTAGCCCTTCTTATAGCATCTTGTAGGGTATTAGGTTCAAATGCTTTGATCCATCTATGAAGAGGTTTTTACAATGCCTCTATAAACAACACTATCAATATATGCTTGAAAATGTCTATAACCATCACATACAACTTCTAAAACTCTAAAATGCATTTCTCAATAGATCCCACTTGTTTCAGTTGTGTCAATTCCTTGAAGTGCAATTCAAGATCTCTCATGTCAAATCTACCTATTGCCTCTAAGTAAAATCTATGTAAGAGGTTACATGGCCCAAGATTACTATCCAAATGAAGGGTTACATAATTGATTGCTTCCCTTTCAGTCATAGGGTTCAATTGAAAATATGTGTCCAACTTTTGAACCCAAGCATGTTTTGTACACTTGTATGACTTGTCATAGCTAGGAATGGCTAACTTAGCCACCTTATGTTGTAAATATCTATTATTTCCTTGGCCCCTCTCTCCTCTAGGTCTATTTCTATATTTGATGTCACAAAATTCTGCCAAGGACATTGATGCATGGAATTCTTCACTCAAGAATTGACATTCATGCAAATAGTCATTCCAACCTTCGCCACCTCCTTGTTTTCCTGCTTGTTCTCTATGCTGGTCCTCCAAATATTCAGGCATTAGTGGCCTAGGAGTGGTTCTACTTGCTATCCTCGGTGTGTGTACAAGTACATTAGTGTTGCTATCTTCACCTTGGTTGCTATTATGTCTATTTTTGTCATTGTTGTTTCCATTATTTTTATTTTCACCATGGTTAGTTTTGTTATTGGTGTTCATGGTCTACACCATCTGAGTTAATGTTTGGACCAACTACTACTATCCCTTAGCCAAATCACCGAGCATAGATAAAATACTAGGATCATGTTCATGTCTACCCTGTTTATCCCCCATGATTTCCTCTTCTGAATCAGAATGAGCAACACCTCTAGTTCTCATATAAGTAATGAACTCCATGTATTTTAGATTCATTAATATACATGCAATTAGTTGAAAACTTTGAAAATATGTCCAATTTATTTTCTACAAAAAACGATCATCAAAACCCATCACCTGGCAAGATCTTTAGCTCTAATACCATTGAAATATCCCAAACAAATTTTGTATGCATTTTTTTTAATTTTGTGACTTTATGTAATGGAAATTTCATCAAATAGTTGCCAATACTCTGCTCTGAGTTTATTATCAATGATTTGCAAATGTTTTACTTCATACATTCATTTAATGGATTTTTCCACAATAAGTCTTTAGGAATATATATTTTCCAGGTTCAAATCAATAGCAATTTCAACAAACATAGAATATTGCAGAAAACAAATACCACCAATAAATAAAAGTACAAAGATAGATTTAGTGAGTAGCAAAAATATTTTGATATTTATCAAGTGGAATACGCAATATATTATATTTCTGACCTATGGAATCGTATCAACTATCTTTCTTTTATTAGTACGGATCATATTCCATTTGAATGCTAAGTTCCAATATGTAGTCAAAGCTTGTAACTCTATTTTAGAAATATTTGGTTTGAATAATTGGGCTCCACCTCCTTTGTACGACAACAATAGTGATTGGTGGCTCCTTGAATAAGTCGTGATTCTCTAAGAAGTCGTGCTTCCTTAAGGATGTGGTTGGAATGATTAATGGTCCCCTTTCAAAGTTGCAGTTATAACATAAATAAAGATGCGAGTCCTTGAAAATTTAGAAAATACCCCCTAACTCTTGACATAACTTGCCCATATTAATTGTTCAATGGTATAGCATCCATAGCTACAGTTGGAAAATTGAATATTAAATATTTATTTAGACAATCCCCTTGAATACATAACATCAAATAGTTCTGAAATTTGTCTTTGTAAGGGACTTCACGAATTTTGCATATATCCGTATGTAGAATTGCTATGAGAAATCTGAGCAATCTCTCAAAAAAAATAGCTAGGTTAGAATTGTTTCACCATCAAATCTAATTATGCATAGAGTTTCCATCCTAGGGTTTTGAGCTCTAAGAAGCTTCCCAAAATCCACACAATAGAATAATATTCAGGCATAGTGAAAATGAACCTTGAAAAACACATATATCCAAACCCACAATAACTTTCCAAATTCTTGCTTTTGATATTTTAATTAAACTCGAGAATAAAGTGAATTTATTATCCTTCATTACATAATCCACTTAAGTCACTTTCTGAACTTTATTAATTTAATTACATAACATTACCCTTAAAATATGTTGGGATGGATAATATTAAATAATTAAATTAAAAATATTCTCTTAACTTTGATATTAGCCCACAGGAATAGAATAGGTTGATTAATCACTCTTGCTTGGACATTAAAAGGGACATTACATTAGCCTATAGATTCAAACAAAAAATACTCTAAAATAAATGCCTATTTAGGGTGAATGTAATATTTTCTTTAGCATCCTTTATAATTTTGGTCTTGTCATCATACCTATTGTAAGTTATTCAACAACTTCAGGGGTAGGGAAATAATTTGGGATAGCCAATTTTGTCATATTTGTTGGAAACCATACCTCAACTTACTGGTTTGTGTTCTATCTTCACAGCATTGAGTTTACCTTCCTTATCGAGCTAACTCTCCTTCGTCGGTGAGACCTTATTCTTTGTCCCCTCGATGGACTGATGATAGTCCATTCGATATGGTGTATTCTCTGTCAATGGGAGTTAATATTTTTGGTGGGAGTCATGGACTTTGGAGGGACCTTGACTGGGGTCTCCTCGATACACAAATACAACCTACGTTGGGGTGACTTGAAGTTTTCAGGGGGAGTTCTTCCAGGGTCTCCTTGATGGACTGACAGAACAATATACGCACGGTGTAAAGGGCTCTCATTGGTAAGACTTCATAACATCGATGGGACCCTAACTAAAGTCCCTTCAACGAGCTGATTAGCCGATGTTCTATGGTAGTGACATGGCAGTGGGGACCACATGGAGTGGTATGATCCTCATCAAAGTGACATCCTTATATTGGTGGGAGATGATGTATTGTCTCATCAATATGGCGACATATATATATTGATCAGTGGTTGCGATTATAATGATTCAACAGTGTCTGCTAGCCCACGACTCTTGTGGTGGGTCTCGAGTGACTTCCACGGGAGAATGGGGATTGGTTAAGTGATGTATGATTTGGCAAACGGTGTGGATGTCGATATGACCTTGAGAGTTGAGAGAGAGTTTGAATGAAGTCTCATCGACAGCTCAACGGGTATTGACAATTAGACAGTTTGTGTACAGTTGTAAATGGAATTTGAAATGAATATTTCTTTGGTGGTTTAGAATGTAGAACGAATGTTGTATCAACATTATACGTTCTATAACATTGAATTTGTGTGGTGTTCGAATTGAACCAAAGCGAGGTTGATAGGGGAAATTGTTGTTGTAATTGACGATTTGAATTAACATCTGGAAGCTTGAGTCTGTAACTTTGTATGTAAACATCATTTACTTTTATACAAAGTGACTTTGCTTGGTGTGTGGGTTTTTTCTCCTGTAAGGGTTTTCCCATGTAAAATTGGTGTTCAATTCTGTGTGTTGTTTAATTTTCTATTATGTTACTTGTGAATGTGCATCTTTAATGAACTATAATAGAAATTGAATGTACCATATGTATTTCTCTTCTAAGAATTTGCATTATGAAGGCATTTCCACACCTAGCTTTCCCTACAAATGGTATCAGATCTTGGCTAGTTGTGTTATCCTTGTAGGTAGGACGGTTTTTTTGTGCTAATTCTATAGTGGGAGTCTTGTAGAGGAATCTGGTAGTCTAGATTGCAGATTGAGATGGCAAGCACATCAAGAAGAGTAGAAATTGAAAAGTTCAATGGTGGAAATTTTGAGTTGTGGAAACTCAAAATGGAAGGCCTATTGATGGATAGATATCTCTAGATTACTATGTCAGGAACTAAACCATCAGGCATAAAACAAGAAGATTGGGACCTCACTAATAGAAAAGCCAAAGGGTTGATTAGACTATTTTTGGTAGACTCCATTCTTATGAACGTCCATGAGGAGAATACTACATCTTCATTATGGAAGAAACTTGGTGATATGTATCAAGGCAAGTCTCTAGTAAAGAAGTTGTTCCTAAGAAAGAAGTTATACTCCTTGAAGATGGAGGAAGGTGCATCTGTTGCAAACCATCTAAATTCATTTAACATGATTGTTGCTTAGTTGGTGTCTATGGGTGTGAAGATTGATGACAAGGACTGTTGTCTTCCTTTCCTGGCATGTGGGACCATCTAGTGATGGATATTGGAAGTACAACAACCACTTTCAAAATGGAAGATGTGGTTGCTTCTCTACTGTTAGAAGAAATGCGAAGCAAATATTCTAAGATAGCCAAAGATCCCCTTCTTGTTCGAGGCAGATCAAAGGATAGAAGCAAGAAGAAAGACAAAAAGTATAAATCCAAGTTTGAAGGGAGATCAAAATCTCCAGGAAAGAAGTCCCAGGTGAAATGTTTGAATTGTGGGCATATTGGACATATCCAAATGGATTACAAAGAGGAGAAACGAAGAAGAACAACAACTCTTTGGATAACAATTCTTCTCAGAGTGATACATATGCCTTCATTATTGCCTTGGTGACCTAGGCATTAGATGATGTCTGGATGATTGACTTAGGTGCATCTTTTCACATGATATGTCATAGAGATTGGTTCATGAAGTACAAAAATTATGCTAGTGGAAAGGTGTATTTAGAAAGTTACTCATCTCTTAAAATTGTTGGCTATGGAAGAGTTAGAATTCAATTTCTTGATGGAAGAATCAAAGGAATTGATGACATAATGCACATACCAGGTCTAGCTCATAATTTTCTTTTTGTTAGTAAGTTGAATGATGTTGGCATGTAAGCTTCATTCTTGGGTAGTGGTTGCAGAATGACTAGAGGCTCAATGGTGTTGGCCAAGTGGTGCAGGAGCACCTGCAAAAGTGCAAGCATATTTTGAAGTCTTGTTTCAAAATCAATTTTATTTTGTTGTGTAAGGTCTTTAACACCATCTAGATTGTGATTGAGGACCTTTTGTTTCTTGGGTTGAAAGTTGAATAAGTTGGGAATCCTTTTTGTGGTTGTTCCCTAAGCTTTAGAAAAATGTTGCAAAACACACTGTGTTTTCCAACACTAAGCTTTTGGCCGTTCTTAGGCTCAAAAATGAAACCTAACTGTTTCTTAGCTTTGTAAAAAGATATCTCTTGACCTTTGAAGGGGTT
>VDFB02142685.1:0-72808 GCA_007258455.2 Sequoia sempervirens
GATTGGGCTTTGCAGCCCCTTGGGCTCTTAACAAGGGATTGGGCTTTGCAGCCCCTTAGGCCCTTGACTAGGGATTGGGTTATAGAAAGATGGGGGTCCCACCTAGGTCTCTGCCCCTTAGGCCCAAGATACGGGATTGGGCAAGAGAAGGTGGTAGGCCTTAGGCCACTTGGACTCTATGGTTCCTTTCCCCTAATAGGACAAGTGTCTTCTGAGGTGCTACCATGAGTGGAGTATGCAGGTACTAAGCCCCTAGGCAAGAAGGATTGTGATGGACAACATCTTGAGTTTACATGAGGGCTTCAGGGCGGATCCACCTATGGCACTCCTCTTATGTCTTCATTAATTGATTTATGTTTATGAATATATTGTGGATATCTAGATATTATTGCTAACAAATATGTGTATGTGGAAATGTTTTTGAATTGGTGAATGCAGATTTCAATCTAGGATTATTTCATTAGAGAAACGCATTCCTTTTGGAAAGAAGAAACCCTGAACCTAATCAACAATCGAATTCTAGGGCAAACAAGCAAATACAAGAGCATGGCTAGGTAAGGGACATTACATATACTCTGAGGAAAACAAACAACATCTTTTTGCTTGGAAGGAACAATTAGCGTACAAGGTGAAAGCCTACGACGCTCATTCAGTAGAGATGATTGATTACAGAAGGGTGGTTGCCACTATTATCAACTTCGCAAGAATGTTGGTAATATCTTTCCCTTGCATGGAATATCAGCGTGAGGGAGGAGAATACGTCGAGTTGGTGACTGTACAGAACCAGTTCAGGGATGTCATCCGCAGCACCTTTCTTGACGATCCAGAGGGTTGTAAGCTGGCTAAGGTAGCAGCTTTATCAACCAAGTTAGAAGAGGCAGCATCTCAATGCATTGACCGGAAATCAGCTCACAACGGGTGAGGTCATGCTCCGACGCCACGTCATCATCCTACGGAGCATTAACTCCCCAGAAGCTGATGAGGTCAATCAATGGATTGAGACACTGTTGATTAATGGCGAGCTATAAATGCACCAGAAAAGGACGCCATACACACTCCAAGTGGCATTCATGAGACTTGAGTTGACTTGATGCTTCTTTCCAAGTCAACTCGAGATGCTATTAAATGTAGTTGGAGTTAACTTGATGCTTCTTTCCAAGTTTAACTCCACTTTCCTTAAATCATGCATTGTCAGATCCCACTAAATTAAGGATGTCTAATTGACTTCCACGATTTGTGGATCTTAGATCTCCACTAAATGTGGATGTCTATTTTGGAGGGAGACTTTACATTTAAGTTCACCTTTAGTTTGCTTTTAGTCAACTGAAGTAGTTTCCAGTTGACTCTTTGTTGACTTTCAGTTAACTGAAGTAGTTTTCCAGTTAACTGCTTGTTCCCCCTTTTTAGGAATAAATCTTGCTAATTGATTGGCAAGAACTCATTGTTAACTCAAAGAGATTTGGGGTTGCCCACTCCTTTGAGTTCTATAAATAAGAGCCTTGGGCTCATTATTTGTTTAACCTTTACTTGCTATGCAAAATTGCTGCGCCATTGTTGCCAACACTTTGAAAGCGAATATTTGTTCACTCTTGGATGAGAGTTCGTTGGTTGATTGTAATTGTGCATGATTTCGTGCCTTTGCTCTCCCAACTTTTGTAGTTTGTTGATAAAGCATTGAAGAAGAATATCAGAAGGCGCTTGCATTTTGATCATCTTATTTGAGTTATGTCTACGTCCTGTGTTTAATAGCTTGTTGTCTCATTTCCCTCCTCGGATAGGAGTCCCTCCTCCTTGGATATTTGTTATTGACATGTTGTCGTTTGATGTTGTTTAATGTGTTGACTTCCAAGCTATACTTCGGATAGGAGTCCCTCCTCCTTAGCAAGCTCGTTGGCCAAGGCATCGTGATTTTGTTGTTTCTAGTAAACTATTTCTTAAGCTCATACCTCGGATAGGAGTCCCTCCTCCTTGGCAGATCTCAGATCTAGTTTACCGTGCAAAGTGTTTGCTTGTACCAACCTTATCCCGGTGTATACCCGAGAGTTCAGAGCCTCGGTCATATCCTCTGGAGACGGCGAATTCAAGTGATCCAACCATTCCATTCCCGCTCCTTTACCCTCATGCTCTGTTCATCTTGAAGGTATTGGATAGATAAAAGCTAGTTAGTCGTAGTTAAGATCTGCAGAAACCAGAGAAAAGCTTAGCTACGGCGCATTGTGTTTGTGCACCCTTGTGTCCTGCCGCTGAAGCATAAAAAGATAGGAACTTAGTTAAACATTTCCCTTCCCTACGCATTGCTCCCAGCAGAAAGGGACTTCTCCTCTTTAAATAACGAAGAAGTGTTGCAAAACATTTGAAATAGCTGAACGTTTACAATCAGCACTCCAGAGGTGCTAATTTAAACGCCAACAATATTATAGCAAAAAGATACTTTCCTTGCCAAGGAGGGTGGCACCATATAGAGATGAAGAGTTTACTACTAGCTACAAGACTACATTTAGAAGAATATTTCTAGATGTAGATATCCAAAGTGTTGGCTTGAGTTAGTTTGGCCACTTCATATCTTCAAGGAATCATGATGTTTGCACTCTTCGAGACAAGTACAAAAAAGATGCTCAAGAATGGTGGTACATACATGGCCAAGGCTCTATTTACTTGCAACCTCTCGCAATAAAAATTCTCTCTCAATTATGCATCTTTTTATTTTTTTAATTTTCTCATTTTTCATTCATTGCTATATATTATAATAATATAATTTTATAATTTATATTTTCTATTTATAAAATTAAATACTAAATGTTGTATGTGTTGGCGTTTAAATTTG
The DNA here is from genome assembly GCA_007258455.2 of Sequoia sempervirens. Classification (NCBI taxonomy): domain Eukaryota; kingdom Viridiplantae; phylum Streptophyta; class Pinopsida; order Cupressales; family Cupressaceae; genus Sequoia; species Sequoia sempervirens. The sequence goes on from VDFB02142685.1 coordinate 2,825, forward strand.
CACCTTTGGAATGCGTATTTGAAATGGACAGCTATGCACAGATAAACTGCTCTTCAAATTAGGAGGGGAAGCTCCCTCTTGCTGATGGTATTCAAGAAAGTAAACTAAAACTAAGTTGCCTATCTTTTTGATCAGCTAGAGCACAAGGTTTATAAAACACAAACGCCGCAGCTGAGATTTTCTTATTTAAGAACTTCAACTACAACTAACTTAAATTAAAGACGTTTCTAACTTCTCAAGTAATAAGCAAAGCAAGAGAAACTAGAAATGAACAAGGTAGATTTTCTGACAAAATACTTCAATAATCTCTCTCTCAACAAACACCTACACACTTCACTCTAAGTTGGAATCAAGATCATAAAAGTAAAACACAAATAACGGAAGTCTGAGATTTTATATCAAGGCAAAGGAGGCTCATGATTTTATTACTCGAACTTCTGGAACAAAACTCACTTCTAACATGCCTGGAATAAGAAATTGCAGCTAAAGAGGCTTGCAATCTTATTCTTACACAATAGAAACAGCAATCACACTAACTCCTTGTTGGCTAAAGAGGCTCAACAATTTGCTATCACAACACAATTGAACGACACTTGAATAACAAATAGAAGGCAAAATAGGCTCAGTGTTTTGTTATCACTAGCATGGTTAAAGAAACTAAATGAGCAAAGGCTCTCATTTATAGAGAAGCAGAGGAGAGGGAACTTTAAAATCTCCTTGTTTTCATTAATCTAGGCTTGCTCAAGAAGTAAGCTTCTTTATTACTAAATCTAGAAAGAAGATAACATCTAAAACCCTAGAAAGCGTGGTGCCGGAATGCCAAGCAATCCATATATTCTATCTTCTTTTCTCTTCTCAAAGAATGGATAAGGATCATTCCAAGAATAGAAAGAAAGGGAAGGAAAGTTTCTAGAAGAAAGCTGCTTTAAAGCTCAATCATATCCGCTAAAAAGCAGGAAACTGAGTCCTGGTCAAGTGCAATGATACTATCTAAGGCAATATTCCGATTCTCCAAGATCTCTTCGCGTTTTGTGATCAAACCTAGAGGATCTTTCACTTCTTCAGCTGCTTTATGAGTTTTGTTCTTGAAAAACATCATTGCCCCAAAAGATGACTCACAAATTTGATAACTTGGCAGCTCGCGAATCCTTTATGCTTTGACACTTCTCGCTTTGATTTCCAAATGTATTATATTTGTACAACTCTTTCTCGGGATATCTTTCCTTTCCTTTTTCTCATATCACACCTTCTCTCGTTCTTCAACTGAGATGATGAAGTTTTGACATAGTGCTGATTCGGTCTTAAACTCGAGGGGAGTGTACTCCATATTCAAAACCTTGAAGAATGACTGTAAACTCGCCTATGTTCAGACAAGTCTTGAGCAACTTTCTATTTTTAGAATGCTAGTTTTTCGTCTTCAAACGAACAAATTTTTGGAATTTTTTCTGAGATATGGGTTTTGCTCAGAACTTCGATGCAAGACAACCCAGATCGTCCGTTTTTGAAAATTTTGATTTTAGACTGAAAAAGCAGCAAACCCTAATTTCTTCAAGTTTTCACAGAAAAAGTTGGCACCTGGGTTTCGTTCAGAATACAATTAATAATGGACCCAGTTGATCAGATTTGAAAAACACTAATGGCTGATCGAAAAAGCAGCCAACCCTAGAATTTGAAATTTCCATGAAAAAGCTGCGATATGGGTTTTCTTCAGAAGATTGTTTTGAGATGACCCAGATGATCAAAAATTGAAAACCCTAAAGATTTCACTGACATGCAAGGAAAAAGCAGCTGCTGCAACTAGATGAAGTTCTTGAAAATTTCTTCAGAAGGACGAAGTGAAAAGACCCAGATGATTGAAAATTGGAAAACCTTGGCCTTCTCTTTGAAAAATTTGATCTTCTGGAAGAAAAAGCATGAAAAAAGCAAGATCTTATGTTGCTGTTCTGAAAATTATTTATGAAACTCAGCAACCTTGGGCTCTTGAATCTTGAAATAAAACCTCAAAGTTGCTGCTCCACTTTTCTTCTTTGAATGCTACCTGCAAAAATGATGAAAACTGAATGGAAGAGATGTCTTAAATAGATTTAGGGCTTGAAATGGTTTTACTTTCTTTTGTTTTAATCCATGCAAACCCTAAAACCTTCTCATGCAACGAACTTGGACATTCACTTCAACTTGCAATTTTGAATCCTACTAAGGCATTGTAAGTTGGGCGCCTTTCTTGACTAGAGGCGCCCATTTTTTCCAGAGTCAGCCACTTTTTGAGAATTTTCAACTTTTCTTCCATTTTGACCCTTGGTTTGACCTCGATCTCCGGCTTCTAGATTGATCCGATGAACGAGCTGGATGATTCATCGCGTAGACTGACTGATTCTGAGAAAATTGTTCTAGAGGCACCTCTGGCGAAAAACTTCATTTGGACCTTCAAATTCATGGGAGCCCTTTTCCTCCAGGGGCTCCGAACTTTCACAGTGTTAGCCATTTTTCATGATTTTCAATTTCTTCATTTCCCTTTGATCTTCTGATGAAATCTTGATTCCGGGAGCTACGCTGATCTGATTGATTGGCTGACAGGTTCACTGGATAGCTTGGCTGAAACTGACGAGATGATCTTAGGCGGTGTAGTGGAAAATTCCATCATTTCTGACCTCAAAAGTTTGGGCGCCCTTTCTCTCCAGGGGCGCCCACCTTGACCAGATTTAGAATTTTTTTATTTTCATCTTTGCTCTTTTTTAGATGATCTCATCAGATCTGGAGTTCTAGGCATCGGATCGACTGATGGTTGGGCTTATCGTGAAGCTGGGAAGATTTTGGAAGGGGTCTTCTGGGGATCACTTCACCAAAAAGTTAGATTTGGGCCTTCAAAAGCTTGGGCGCCCTTCTTAGCTGGGGGTGCCCATGTTGACCAAACTTAGCTTATTTTCCACCTTTTTGTGTTTGCTTTTGAACTTTGAAATTCAACCTTCGTCAGACTCCCTGTTCGGCGCTTTGGATCTGGTGACTGCGACATCTGATTGTCATGCTGAGTATCTCGTTGGAAAGATGGACCAACTGTGAAGAGATTACGTTACACATTTCCCTGGATTCATCTGTTTGAACCTCTGAAAAATTGGGCACCCTTCTTCACCTGGGGCGCTCAAACTTTCAACACTTAGTCATTTTTCATTTGACTTTCTCACCAAGCTTGAAACCTTCATTCTGTATGTTCGTTTTCGATCTGAACTTTCTAGAGATTGGACAGTCGGATAATCTGACAAAGGCAGGCGAGTTGAAGCTGGCTGAACACTGAAGAGATTGAGCATATTTTTGAACCCTAATTGTTGAATTAGCCCCTTCAAAAAGCTGGGCGCCCTTCTTCACCAGGGGCGCCCACTTTATCCAGACTTAACCAATTTTTGATAAATTTCACTTCTTTCCACTCTGGCTTCAGTTTGAATACCTCGTGTTTGATCTCGAATTCTGGGTGACTGGATGATCTGTTGATTGCACTACCGGGCTTGCTGCGGAGTTGGGAGGATTCTGAACAAATTTGTCTTAGAGAAGAAACCCTAATTCTTGCATCTGATGCCCTAAAAAGATGGGCGCCCTTCTTCACCTGGGGCGCCCAAGTCAAGCAGACAGTCAAAATCTGGTAAATTTCACCTTCCTTCTTCATTCAACATGCATGTTCATCATTTCGTCTTTTGTTCGATGCCTGATCATTGAATCTGACACCTACAGCTGACTGACCTCCATTGATGACCTCGGAGCTCCTCATATACTTCTGAAAAAGCAGAATAGACCCACTAGGGCAAAACTGATTATTTTAAGATTCTGACTGCACCAGCCTGATATGGACGTATTTTGAACCAATCAAAATTAGTTTGGACCCTTGCGGATAAACTTTCTATTTTTAGAAATTTTCTATTTTTAGAAAAAATTTGCCAGTATCTGTTTCGAAAGAAACCCAGAAAAACCCAAAAAAGTTACTATTTTTAGGAAATTTCTAAAAATAGCAGTTTTCCTAAAATTTAGGGATGAAAAACTGAGATCTGGGTTTTGTAGGTTAAGCTGCTCTGAGAAGACCCAGATCGTCAGATTTTGAAAATTTTGCACTTTAACCCCTCATGCAAGACATGCACACCCAAATTTTGACCTTTTTGACTGATTTAACAAGACTTTTACTCATTTCTTCAAAATCTCTAAGTGTAACAAAAATTTTAATTTTGGGGTACAACAGTATGCAAATTCAATAGGTTGTGAGTTCTTCAACTAAGCAAAATTGGAGTGCATACTCCTTCATCCACTAAGTTAAGTGCAACTAATTGGGTGCAAAAAAAGGTGAGGATTTGGTCTTTGTGCAGTCCAACCTTCATCTCTTGTCACATAAGACACCTGAATACAATGAGGTAGTAACAAAATTGGGCTCAAAATCTTGAGTACACCGACATAGGCACTACAATTGCACAGCTTGCCAAAGTCTCTATAGATGAGGTAACTTTTGCATCTGACACAATTAGTGGGAGTGCTACTCCAATTGATTGCGGTTCCAATGAAATTGAACCAAATGTTGACTTTGATGATTTTGGTAAAGAGAAATATGAAGACTGTTAAATATTGATTGTAATTTTGATTATGTATTTATATTTTGATTTGACAAATTGTAATGTCCCCATTTTAGCCATACGCTATTCCGTGTCTGATAGCCTACTTCCGGAAGCCTGTAGGCCAGTCAAAAGTTGAAATTAGGGTTTCCACTTCTGAGGAGGTTTTGAGGTCTTGTATGCGTGAGTTTCTAACGCATGTCTAGTGGAGCTTTCTCAGTTTTTGGAGAGCTTCGCGATGAAGTAACATGCACCACAGGATATTGACTTGCATTCTCGACTGCTTTTGGAGCCTTGCATTTTGGAGTTTTTCAGTTTGGATTTTGGATTCCTTCTAGGTTTTCAGAGTGCTTCGCGGTGGTGTGACATGCAATTGAATCAGAGAACTTTTCCGGACTTACTATTTTTAGTAAATTGCGACGGCTACTCAAAATGTGGAGAAAATGAATTTGGAACAACTTACTATTCTTAGCAGTATGCTAGTTTTAGTAAGTACTATTTTTGGCAGTGCTATTTTTAGCAACAGTTCAGCAGTTCAATGCAGTGGCTATTTCTGGCAAGCCAGCTTGAGCAATGGTCTCCAGCATTTGAGCTGATTATTTTGGCAAGTTTGATATTTGATGAAAATAATGTTTTAAGTGAAAAATATTTGGCTAAGGCAAGGAGGACGATTTTGGAGAGATAAGTGATTTTTATAATGTTTATTAATTAAACATTTTGGAGGTTTTATTTGGTGAATTATAATGTTTTAAGTGAAATATTAACTTAGGAAAAATGGACGCTTAGTTTGGAGGAATATTTGCAAATTATAAAGTATTTCACTTAAATATCTTGGACGCCTATGTTATGAAATATTTGCATTTTGATAAAGTATTATTCCCCATGTGTTTGGGATGCCTAAAGTCAAGGAGGAAAGGGTTGGAATTTAAATAAAATGCAAATTGCAAATTGAGGAGAAAAGTGAATCTCTTTTGGGTGCAAAGGTGGATTTGAAAGTTGAGAAGAAAAGTTATAAATATCAGACTTGGCCTTCATTTGAAAGATCTATTGTTGCTTATCATACTGTTATGATGCTGAAATGTTTTTAGAGTTTGCTTCGAGGAATGCATACCTCCTAGTTCTTTCTCTTAGTTTCGTGTTTGAAAGATAGCACCTAGCTGGGTTTTTAGAGACTGCTCTCATCCAGACTAGCAGACAGAACATCAAGGTTGAACTTTTTAGAGATTTGTCAGTTTTGCATTTGTTGGTTAGGGTTTTTCTGAAGTAGAAATCTGCTCATAACTCCTTGCACGATTTTTTGGTGGTTCTAGGTATTGGCCCTATGCTTTAGTCTAACTTGGGCGCCCCCCTTGTAAGTTTTCAGATTTTTTGGAGGTATCTTGGATTTTATCTTGAGGGTCAACCATTTCTGAAGGTTGTACCTTCTTTGAGGCTGCATTGGGAAGTGTGCATAAATTAATCATTGCTGTTTGGAGGATTTTCTTGGCTTGATCTTGGTTTCCCAACTCCTAGCTCTCATTTGCATTCAATTTCACATCATTCAGAGGTGTTTTGACAAAGTTATGAGCCTTTTGGTGATTCTAAGGCTTGCTGGTATGAATTTTCTGATTGTTGCAATTTTATATCAGACTTGATATTTCAGTCCCTTTTTCTATATTTCATATGTCGGATAGCTTGTACTTGTCTGGAGTTCATTTCCTAACATTCTGGAGATTATTGGTTATCTATATCTCATTGTATTTGCAAATTGTTCAACATATTGTAACATTGAATCAGTAGTATTGATCAACTCTTTACTTTCTACACTTTACATTTTGTATTCCCACTTTAGTGGAAGAGGCTGGCCTCGCCGCCTTGTTTACTTTTGTTTAAGTTTTATCATTCCCACCATTGGTGGAAGAGACAGGGCTCGCCGTCTTCCATATTGTACTGGGGCTGGCTTGCCGCCCTTCTTCACTCTCAGTATTCATACTGTTGATCAACTGAGCCATCACCAATGCATTAATGATCCCCTTCGCCATATGTTAGCACCTCACCCACCTCGGGTCTTGAGTGCACATTCTTGGTGTTGGGTTACTTTCCAACATTGTAATCTTTCAGTTTCTACTAACGATCCTCAGCGCCATATGCTCACACCTTGCCCAACGTTGGGATCCTGGTGTACATTCTTGGCGTAGAGTTACTTTCCAGCAGTTGGTTTGGATTGAGCTAACCTTAATGGGTGCTTGTTGTATTGGGTTGTCCATTGAAAAATTAAAAAAATCGGTTGGGCTCATTACAGTGGTATCAGAGCTAAAGATCCTGCCATCTTGTGTGTTCAGCACTTCTGTGACAGAGATGTGACAGAGAATTCAAGTTCTACACCAGTGGTCAGAACTGAGTTCAGTTTCAGCTTTCAAAAGTTCCGAAAATGTTGCATTTTCTGTTCAGAAACCGGGATAAGTCAGATTCGACTATGGCATCTAAAGAAGGAAAAATTAGTGTTGCCACAAGGGATTTCATTGCATATGTCAAACAATACAAGAGGCAATGTGAACATGAGGCTGTCATACTCTGTGAAGAATATCAAAACATGACAAATGAGTTTAGGAACAACGTTTCATTTGACTCCTATTTGAATTGTGTGGCGATACTGAATCCTAGAAAGTTGGCTATGGTCAACTACATCAAGAAAATCATTAAAGAGGAAGCAGAACATGCCATGGTGGAAGGTTCAAGGAAGGAAGAAGAAGTGCATGTTTGTGGATTGCAGCCCACAAATGAGCAAGTGGAAGAGTGTGTGGAAGAGCCCCACAATATTCCCCTAGACTTGCATACGATAGCAAGTGATGAAGATTAGAACATAGCACCAGTCTTGAATCCTAATTTGGATTCATCCCATGAAGGTCTTGAAGCTAAGGGTTTCACAGAAGATGTTGGTAGAACTGTTGTGTGGGATGAGTTCGTTGAAGAAGAGCAAGATGAAGGAAATATTAGTGGTCTTGAAGACGAATCCAATGAGTTCATGCATGGTCATGTTGAAGATTTGATGATGAAGGATTTTCCTCTTGTTGTTGTCCCAACTTCCCAAGAAGTTCTACATGAAGAAATCAACAACATACTTTCTCATGATGATTCCATAGAAGATGATGAAGGTGAAGTTTTCAAAACAGCAAGCATTGAAGATTCTTCACTTCATTTTGGTGGCGACATTGTTGGTCTTGGGTTTGATCAACAAACTAAACTATTGGAAAGAAATGTTTTTGAAGATATCAGCTTAAGAGATTCAGGAGTTGACTTATTCACTGAGTCAACACTTCAAGTGGAGCATGATAAGTATTTTCCTCTTGTCCATCTCAGTCAACCCATTAGCATTTGGGATCCAGGTATGTTGGCATCAAGTTATGACAAAGAACTTGTGTGGGATAAGTTTCCCTTTGATCCTGAGGAAGAACAAAAATCAAATTACATTGCAAACTATGAGGTGGCCATTGGAGGGGAAGTTGTCTTTGAAGAAGATTGTTCAACAAAACTCCATAATAATCTCTTTGAAATGGTTGCATGTCATGTCTCCGAATTAGAACACTAAAATTACTATGCATTGAGATGCAAGTACGTAAAAACAATACATGTTAGAATATAAATGCGAATAAAATATAAATATATAAATTTATAATTACAATTATCAAGATAGTATTATAATTACAAAGTATGGACACAAAAAAATAATATAAAATAAATATGAAAATAAAATTATAAGTAATTACAATCTAATATTATTAATATAATTGTAATTATCCTAAGATAATATTATAATTATTACCAAATATAACATTATAAATAACAAATGAAATAACTAACAATTTAAATATTATCATCATAAATATTAAATACATAGATGAGTCTAATCTATAAAATAATAATATCTTAATGGACTACAGCAGTCCAAATAATAATTATAAATCACTTTATGGAATCTTAAAGCATCGATTCAAATAAAAGACATGCTAAACAAGCAGCGATCATAACAAGAATAAGAAAAAGCTGCGATTAAAGACTAACAAGGCAGTAACGGGTGTCTTTAAAAGGCAGCGTGGGTTCAAGAGGTATTGTGACCATTCAAGAGGTCGCCTCTTTTTAAAAGAAACGCCTCTCTTCACTTTATGGGAGGATATAAAACATAGAAAATATGGAATGATTAAAAGGAGGTCTATATGGTGCTCGCTGAGTTTAGAGAGAGACACGTTGGCAGTAAAGACAAATAAAACATTAAAGACGTAAAGAGATTTTAACAAAAAGGAATATCTTCTAATATTAAACGGATAGAGGAAGGAGTAAAAGCAAGGATAGGAAGAATAGATTCGGATAAAGGAATCATTTTAAGAAAAAGGACAAAAATATATATAATCTGAGCAAAAGAATCAGCGAACTATTCAGGAAGGTATTTCTAATTCCTACAATCTGTGATACTTAATTATTTATATTCATAGCATCGTGGACTAAAAAAAAAAAAAAGGAAGGAAAAGTCTGCAGATCAATCAGGAATAAAGAGGTAAGTGTCTTTCATGAATTTAAATGAGAAGTGATAAAAGCTTTGTGTATTTAGAGAATGAAATTTGTTAAATACATTATGAATTTGAATGTTGATGATTGGCATGTATGTTAGCGATTTAAATAATAGTTGATGATTGTTAAAGGTGTTTTAAATAGATTATGATTTATAAATATATTTAGATATATTATGGCTAATGTTATATAAATAGGTTTAAATATATTATGTGGACAATCATATTTAAATATATTTATGATTGAAAAATATTCAATTAAGGACTGATTTATATATATAGAGAGAGAGAGAGAATGGTTGCTATATATATTGTAATTTGTATATTTGGTAAATAAATTATTGAATGCCGTTTATACTAAGATACAGATAAATATATTTAAGTATGTTATGATTTGAATATATTAGGATAGATAAGTATATTAAGAGTTGGGATGACATATTAATAATTGATAAATATATATTTAAATATATACATATATATTAAGATTCGTAGTTACATCTTAGATTGTGGACACATACAATATATACATATAGTATATATATATATATATATATATTATTTACGATTATCCAATAATGACATTTACAGCAATTATTGAGCCTTCTAAGTAATAATGACTCTTTGGTATAATAGAATTCTATCTATGAGATCATGAAAGAAGTAAAATCTACCCTAGTGAAACATATTATAGAAGAATCACTCATAGTGAAGGAAATGAATAATCCTTTGACAAGAATGAAATATTTATATCATCTTTGATCTTATTAGATGTTATCATTGAAACTTATTGATCTCTAACGTTTTTGATGTCTCCTTGAGAACACTTTGAATGCAAGGTTTGGGGTTTAAGTGCTTCCACTAGAAAGGGGACATTACATTGCAGCCACTAAAGAAGAGTATGTTGCTACAGAAACTTTCCGAACAGTGGAAAATTATGATTCATTGATCAAGTTGGAGGCTACCATAATGTTTGATCAAGGAGACGGTGATGAGGAAGAAGAGCTTGATGACCATATGGCTCTTAAAGATGGAAAGTTTAAGGAGGTTCTTAAATACAAATCAGATTTACCTATTCTTGAAGCTGGATGTAAGAAAAAGGCTTGAAGGATTAGAAGAACCTGATCCACTTTATGATATTGAGCAATTTCAATTAGTGGGTGGTGGAGAAAAGGAGTCTTGGACCAGCTATGAGGGCAGCAAAGACAAGAAGCAAGGTTTTGATTTTCAGTTGCAGCCTATCAACAGTTCACCATTTTCACATTCTTATGAGTGGGAAGGTCAATTCAAGGTGTCCATTGAGAAGGAAGTGCAAGCTCTATCCCTGTTTGATCACTCACATAGCTTGGTTGAAGAGCTTTACTGGAAGGCTCAGCTTGAATAGAGACGTAGAGGAGTTATGTAATGTCCCCTTCTCATCAGTGATCTGTTCTGACACTCATCAGCCTATTCCGGAAGCCTGTAGGCTTGTTTGAGGTAAAATTAGGGTTTCCAGTTCTGAGGTTCTAAGGTTTTTCAGGGAGTTTACTATTTATAGTAAATTCTAATTTTGGCAGTATGAAGATTGTCATCTTTCAGGACTTCATTCCCAATTGGAACAATTATTTGAAGTCAGACTCTGGCTTCTAGAAGTTTTATTTGGTGAATTTTCATAAATAAAGGCATTAATGTTTTAAATTGCAGTTGACCCCTTGGCCTAGGAGAACAACTTTAAGTTGTGTTTAAAAAGAGGGACTTGGAAGGGGGATGCCTTCATGGGGTGTTTAATATATTTCAATTATCATCAAATGCCTTGGGAAAAGTGGACGCCACTTTTAAAAGAGATAATTTTAAATTAAAGTGAAGTTCATATTATGCAAAAAGGGACGCCACCTTGAGGAATTAATTGTTTTTGGAAATTTGAAAAGACTCCTATGTCTTTTGGTGTGCTTTCTCAGGAATTTGAGGAGTTTTGTGAGCTTCTATTTAATGAAGGGTTTTGCTCCAACCTCTCATCTATGAAAATTATGCTAAAGTTATGCTGTCGGAATGACAATTGATACTTTGCTTCGAGGATGTCAACCTCCTAGCCTTTCGTCCAATTTCGTGTTTGCAAGATAACACCTAGTTGGCTACATTGCTGCTTCTCAATATCAGACTAGCAGATTGAGCTCATTTGATTGAAGAATTCTGGAGTTTTTGTCAGTTTTGAGTTGCTGGTTCACATACAGCTGAAAGTGTAAAATGTATACAGCTCTTTGAATAATTTTTATTTGTTTCTGGGTATTTTTGAAATGTCATTGTTTGCCATGGGTGCCCCTTTCCACCAAGTATGAGATTTTATTTTGGAGATTCTGATTTTTAAGAAGCAAATTGCCCTTTTCAAGGGCTGTACCATTTGGAGTGTCTTGAGAAGTGTGCCAGGAATTAATGATCAAGATTTGTTGTTGTTTCTTCATCCTAGCATGGTCGCCTACCTTCCAGAAGTCCATTGCATTCAATCTCATTCAAAACGGAGGTAATTTGATGAAGTTATGAACATTTTATGAGTTTACAGTTTGCTAATCAGAATTCCAGAAACTCTGTTTTTATATCAGATTCATATGATTTTTGTTTTGGTCATAACTCTATCATTGGAAGAGTAAAGGAACATCATTAGAATTCATTCTTCTCTTCTAGACTTATTTTTCTATCAATGTAATACTTGTTTTTGCAGTCTTTTGAATTGTAAGGTTGTGATTTAGTAGTACTAATCCAACCCCTGTTATTGCTGCAACTACTTGTTTTATTTCTTATTAATTACCCCTGGACGGTTTACCGCCAGTGCGGAGAACGAACTTGTTATATCATTGTACCCACTCTCAAGTGGCGAATCCCCACTATTCAGTGGATGCCCGCCGCAGCGGACGAATTAGATTGTTGTAGCTTCATGGCTGGTTATCCGCCTATTAGTTTCAATTTCAATTAATCACTCCGTCATATGTTAGCACTTCGCCCTCAGTGGGATCTTGAGTACACATTCTTGACGTTGAGTAGTTTCATTTCAAGTACTGTTCTTTAGTTTCTCCGCCATATGTCAACACCTTTCCTTCATTTGGATTGAGTGTGCATTCTTGGCGTTGAGTTTCTTTTAAGCTTGGATTTCAGTTTGATGCTAACGCTAATCCAGTTGGCTAGTGCTGGTTTATGTTGTGAAAATCCTTCGAAAAAATTGGTTAGCATATTTCAAGTTAAGGATGAAGTTGCTCTTCCCAACTTGCAACTTATCAGAGACTCTTTAGAGACATTGAAGTCAAAGTACGTTTACTTGATTGGAGATCAAAATCATGTCATTGAAGTTGCAAAGAAGACCATTTGTGCCTTCCAAGAAAAGGAGAGTATGGTTGATGAGCTCACTCTGGAGCTCAAATCAACAAAGGATATGTTGAAAGAAACTCAGTTGGCTCTAATGGAGGTTGAAGACCAGTTTGCTAACTTCAAACTTTTCATGGAGCAAAAAGGTGCACAAAGAGCTGAAGAAATCAAGCAAGTGATTGGAGAGCTTGATAGCCTTCAGGAGGAGTTTGATCTAGAGAGCATCTCAAGAAAATCAAAAGTTGCATGTGCAGATTTGGAACAACAAGATGAAAGGAATGACTTTCAAATTTTTAACAATCCTCTCTTTGAATGGGGAGTTGAGGAAACTTATGGTAATCCTCTTTTTGTAATGGAAGATGAAGCATCAATTGACAATAGCACAAAATGGGATCCTGATGAAGTTTCCCAACACAATATAGAATGTGATTTTCAGCTTATTGAAGATTTGCAACCCAAACATGAGGGAGATTCGCTCCTTGCAATTGGTAATCTTCCAAGAAGAACGTTTGATGAAGAGTGGTTAAGAGGGATTGAGGATGTAGTCTTCACTTACGAAGATGGACTAGAACATGGTGTTTGCACTTTTGTCAATCCATTCCTTGGGTTGAGTGATGCTAGTCTATTTTGGGAGTTGAATTTGAAGTCATCTTATGTTTCATGCTCCAGTGTTGCTGAAGCTTTCATGGATTGGTTTCAGAGGCTCATAAGAGGGAATGCCAATTTCATGAGTATGCACTTGTTTTTTACTAGCACTTGGAAATGTGTTATGTTTTCTTTCCGGAGTGTTGAAGATTATTTTCAATTGGGTATCCATGCTTGGGATTCTCAACATGGGTTGATGGAGCTTATTGCTTGTGGAAAGAAGAATTTTTGGAGGAATAAGGATCAAATTTTCAAACTTTTTGGTGTTGTCCCCTTCTTTACCAGCCACTTGATGATTATGTTTGTTCATCAACAAATGGATTGGGGAGATATTTCGAGCAAAGGGTGGTTTTATGTGGGGTTGGAGTCTCTTGAGGGAATGTTTTCAGCCTTGGATATGAGTAGATGTGATATTTTGAACTCTGATTCTCAGTTTTGCAGCGGTTGTTTATCTCCTTGGATGCTGATTTTCCTTAAATCAAATCTCAAGTTGACCACTTCAGCCTTGTTTGGCAGCTGGTGCATTCATTTTCAGACCTTCCAATCTCTTGCTAGCAATGATTTTTGGCCTCAAGTGGGAGAGATAAGGATTTGGAGTGATTTGAATCTGCATTTAGATGGTGTTCAAGTTCGTCTCAGTGGCTATCTTTGTACTTCTTGTACGTATGCTTGGGGCAGCAAGCCAGTGCTTGGTTTGGTTCGACTTTTTGAGACTCTTGAAGAGAGATTGGTGAAAGACTTTAGAAGACTTCTTGGATATATCAGAATTATTCAGAGGAGGCATTGTACATCCTTGGAGAGTTTTGAGAATGAGGCTGCTATGACTTTGCAAAGAACTATTTTTTCCTTTGCAAATAGCTATGGAGTCACATTTGCTATTGTGATTCGGTTTGATGCTTTGAGGAGTTATGTTGATGAGAATATTCTTGAGTTGTTCTTTGCTCTCGGAATGGTGAATGACTTTGACATTGCTGATATTAATTCCTCAGAGTTTTTTAGGCATGAGATGCTGCATGATATTTATTTTACTTCTTCCAGAGTTTTTAGCTTGAGTTTCATTGATGGTGACATTTTGGAGTTACAAGGGAGGTTAGTGCAGTTTTGGCACAATGTTTTCACTGATGTGTTCATAGTGGAGCAGCATCAGCATGGTGGGTCTTTGCAGAAATGGACATGGGACCCTGGGATCAGTTGGAGTTTGGTGCAGTTGCTTGAGGACAAGCAATTTTGGGAAGGGTGGACTGTAATGTCCCCATTTTATCCATACACTCTTCCGTGTCTGATAGCCTATTTCCGAAAGCGCGTAGGCCAGTCACAAGCTAAAATTAGGGTTTCCACTTTTGAGGAGGTTTTGAGGTCTTGCATGTGTAAGTTTCTAACGCATGTTTGGTGGAGCTTTTTGGGTTTTTGGAGAGCTTCGTGATGAGGTAACATGCACCAACATTTTGGAGTTACAAGGGAGGTTAGTGCAGTTTTGGCACAATGTTTTCACTGATGTGTTCATAGTGGAGCAGCATCAACATGGTGGGTCTTTGCAGAAATCGACATGGGAACCTAGGATCAGTTGGAGTTTGGTGCAGTTGCTTGAGGACAAGCAATTTTGGGAAGGGCGGACTGTAATGTCCCCATTTTAGCCATACACTCTTCCGTGTCTAACAGCCTGTTTCCGGAAGCCCGTAGGCCAGTCAAAAGCTAAAATTAGGGTTTCCACTTCTGAGGAGGTTTTGAGGTCTTGCACGCGTAAGTTTCTAGCGCATGTTTGGTGGAGCTTTCTAGGTTTTTGGAGAGCTTCGCGATGAGGTAGCATGCACCACAAGATATTTACTTACATTCTCGATTGCTTTTAGAGGCTTGCATGTTGGAGGTTTTCAGTTTGGATTCTGGATTTCTTCTAGGTTTTCAAAGTGCTTCGCGGTGGTGTGACATGCAATTGAATCGGAGAACTTTTCCGGACTTACTATTTTTAGTAAATTGTGACGGCTGCTCAAAATGTGGAGAAAATGAGTTTGGAACAACTTACTATTTTTAGCAGTATGCTATTTTTAGTAAATACTATTTCTAGCAGTGCTATTTTTAGCAACAGTTCAACAGTTCAGTGCAGTGGCTATTTTTGGCAGGTCAGCTTGAGCAGTGGTCTCCAGCATTTGAGGTGATTATTTTGGCAAGTTTGATATTTGATGAAAATAATGTTTTAAGTGAAATATTTGGCTAAGGCAAGGAAGACGATTTTGGAGAGATAAGTGATTTTTATAATGTTTATTAATTAAACATTTTGGAGGCTTTATTTGGCGAATTATAATGTTTTAAGTGAAATGTTAACTTAGGCAAAATGGACGCTTAGTTTGGAGGAATATTTGCAAATTATAAAGTATTTCACTTAAATATCTTGGACGCCTATGTTATGAAATATTTGCATTTTGATAAAGTATTATTCCTAATGTGTTTGGGATGCCTAAAGTCAAGGAGGAAAAGGTTTGAATTTAAATAAAATGCAAATTGCAAATTTAGGAGAAAAGTGAAACTCTTTTGGGTGCCCTAATTGAAGGGAAAAGGTGGGTTTGAAAGTTGAGAAGAAAAGCTATAAATATCAGACTTGGCCTTCATTTGAAAGATCTATTGTTGCTTATCATGCTGTTATGCTGTTGAAATGTTTTCAGAGTTTGCTTCGAGGAATGCATACCTCCTAGTTCTTTCTCTTGGTTTCGTGCTTGAAAGATAGCACCTAGCTGAGTTTTCAGAGACTGCTTCTCATCCAGACTAGCAAACAAAGCATCAAGGTTGAAGATTTTAGAGATTTGTCAGTTTTGCATTTGCTGGTTAGGGTTTTGCTGAAGTAGAAATCTTCTCATAAGTCCTTGCACGATTTTTTGGTGGTTTTGGGTATTGGCCCTATGCTTTAGTCTACCTTGGGCGCCCCTCCTTGCAAGTTTTCAGATTTTTTGGAGGCGTCTTGGATTTTATCTTGCAGGTCAACCATTTTTTAAGGTTGTACCTTCTTTGAGGCTGCATTGGGAAGCGTGCATAAATTAATCACTGCTGTTTGGAGGAGTTTCTTGGCTTGGTCTTGGTTGCCCAACTCCTAGCTCTCATTTGCATTCAGTTTCATATCATTCGAAGGTGTTTTGATGAAGTTATGAGTATTTTGGTGATTCTAGGGCTTGCTGGTATGAATTTTCTGATTGCTGCAATTTTATATCAGACTTGATATTTCAGTCCCTTTTGCTATATTTCATATGTCGGATTTCTTGTACTTGTTTGGAGTTCACTGGTTATCTATATCTCATTGTATTTGCAGATTGTTCAACATATTGTAACGCTGAATCAGTAGTACTGATCAGCTCTTTACTTTCTGCACTTTACATTTTGTATTCCCACTTTAGTGGAAGAGGCTGGCCTGGCCGCCTTGTTTACTTTTGTTTAAGTTTTATCATTCACACCATTGGTGGAAGAGACAGGCCTCGCCTTCTTGCATATTGTACTGGAGTTGGCTTGCCACCCTTTTTTACTATAAGCATTCATACTGCTGATCGGCTGAGCCGTCACCAATACACTAATGATCCCCTTCGCCATATGTTAGCACCTCACCCACCTCGGGTCTTGAGTGCACATTCTTGGTGTTGGGTTACTTTCCAGCATTGTAATCTTTTAGTTTCTATTGACGATCTTCGGCGCTATATGCTCACACCTTGCCCAACGTTGGGATCCTGGTGTACATTCTTGGCGTAGAGTTACTTTCCAGCAGTTGGTTTGGATTGAGCTAACCTTAACGGGTGCTTGTTGTATTGGGTTGTCCATTGAAAAATTGAAAAAATTGATTCGTCTCATTACACAAATCATTGAATTATGAATTTATGAGTATTTTCATTTTTGCACATTATGAATACGAGGTATTTAAATATTTTTTTTATTGACAATTATGAGTATGACTGTTTTTATATTTTATAATTTATAATTTTGAATATATATCTATATATATAGCCAAACCCATATCCACACACAAGGGAAAAAAATTGTCGTACTACCATACCCAGTACCAATACCCGTACTAGGATCGGTAAATTAGCTGTTATGAGTTGAACAGGCCACTATTAGATGATGCAATCAATAACACAAATATTCTAGTAAACAAACAAAAAATAATTTGGAAAAAGAAGGGCTGTAGAATTTTATTCTATGAGTAGAGGGATGGGAGGAAGCAAATGTCAATAAACTTCCTACTAGCTTTAAAAGGATAGCTATTGTTTTTGAAGCCAATCAATGTCCCCAATGAAGTAAAAAAAAATTGAGACTTTGTGCAACTTGTCCGATGAGGTGGCAATAAAGAAAATTTTCCAAGTAGTGATAGAAAATGCAATTACATGTGTTAGTTGTTCATGTGCTAGAGGAGAGACACCCTACTTTGTGTAATGTCCCCTTTTTAACGAGCATCCGTGTTTGGAGGTTTAGCCTATCATCAAGTCCTCGTAGGCTAATAATGTTGATTAAAGGTCCTTATGTGGGAGTTTTTGGGTTCTCCTGATGGCAGTCGACAGTGTTTTCATCTCTAGATCCTTGGCATATTCAGAAGTTATGTTATTCAAGGGTTTCTGGCTTTATTGATATATACTTACTATTTATAGTAAGTTAGTGGGTTGTTAGATGCCAACCTTACTATTTATAGTAAGGCATCCTAATGGGCAGAGTGAGCAGTGAGTTAGCCGGTGGCAAAGTCAGAATTGATAAATGAGGTTTATTAATGGAGTTAAGGGATTTAATTATTATCAAAGTTATACTTTAATAATAAATAATTAATTATAAGTGAAACATTAAATGACTTAAGATGACTTTATAATAAAGGCATATTAATGATATTAAGTCAGTGCATTTAAGTCATGTTTGGGCATCCACTTTAATGAGATGTTATAAAGTCACAATAAAGGCAAATAAAATATATATATTTTAATGTTTAAAAAGCCTCTTGGAAATCGAGCTCTTTGGAGAAGAGTATAAAAGGGCATCAAAAAGCAAATTGACTATCATTGATCATTTTCAACACTTGGTTTTTTGTGCATTGGCATTTGGAGGTGAAGACAAGGATTTTCAGCTGCAAACGATCTAGGAGAACGTTCATTCTCTTGGATTGAGCAACCTACACGTGTGAGATAGCATCCAAGGGTTGTTTCAGGTAGCTTTAATTCTGAAGTCACATTGTGCACAAATTGGAGTATTTACATCAGTTTTCACAAGGGTTTGATAGCAAATCAGAAGTTTATCAAAGCTCATTTGTATTGCTGATCATTTATTAGCATTCATTGTTGTTTACCCACATTTTGGAGGCCGTACAGTTTCCTTTTGTTGGGTCGTACATTCCCTAGGCTGGGCATGTGAACTAGAGACTAAAACGCCTAAGGTTTTAGGCATTATTCATCATCAATAGGGGCGTCTTGATTATTGTTTACAATCAGCATGGGTTTTGAGGTGGAGAAAGCATCATTTGTGATAGGCGTTGGATTTAGTGAGAGTTGTTGTTGCTGATTATTTTATATCAGATTTCCAGAATCTTACTTCAGCTTTCCGGGTATGATGTCTAATTATTTCTCAAGCATTGTATGAAGAACTGAATTGAATACATTGTAATTGCAGGTTATAATAAATCTGATTTGTAATATTCAGCATTTATTTCCAGTATTTCCTTCATCTGGCATTTGTGTATGTTCTTTGCATTTCTTGGCATAAATCTTGCAAACTCAAAACAAAACAAAAACTTTGAAAATCACAAGCAAACACACAGGCAGATTTCAGTTAGTAGATATCTCACTAGAGGTGGGATATTTCACTTTGTCTTAGAACCCTTGTGTTGCCCATTGCATTGAGATTTTCCTTGAGGATATCAGGAAGCTTATTTGGGTGAAGAACGTGGTCGAAAACAGAAGGAATGTCACAAAATAGATCTACAACCAAATGGGTCCTCAACCACGTGAGGGAACAAACTAGTGAAAAGGAGCTCATATGTTCAAGAGTCACTTGGTTTGTTCCAAAGTTCATCATTTTCAAAGAATTGCAATAACATTGCCCAGCTTAAGCATATGTTTGTGAGCAAATGGCAGTTGCAAAGTTCTTATAGAAAGAAGCCTAAAGCAGAGAGGGTCACAAAGACCATTTTTTGTGATACATTTGCCAAGAACATGGAGGAGATCAAGGTAAGTTTTTGATCAAAAAATTTTGTTCATTTCAAATTTTATAATCTTACAATTTGCTGATTTTGTAAATTCCTAATACTTTAGTTTGCTCATTTTATTTTTTCTAATTTGTGATTTAGTTTAATTCTCTAATTTCATTTTTAATGCTCTTCTTTTAGTGTTAAAACCATTGCCTAGGGTTCTATGGTCAATGAATGGAGATAAAAACCTCATGGGGTATCTATATGAGGCCATAGATAGAACTAACAAGCCAATTCAACATTTGTATGGGTCCAATTGAAACAGATATGAACCTACCTAATGCCTTCTTGATCAAAGGTGGAACCTACAACTCTACTAACATGTTCTTGTTGCTACCTACTCTTTGAACCCTAAATTTTTCTTCTCAAATTTATTCAAAGAAAATGAAAAGGTTATGGCTAACCTTAACATGTGCATGAAATGGTTGGTCATCAATAAAAACCTTGGAGATATCATACATGATGAATTATAGGTTTATATGGGGGTGGAGGGGAGGTTATTTTTTTCACCTCTATACATGCAGAGGAGAGCCAACCTACAACCAAGTCAAAAAGCTTACATGTTTAAATTTAGTTTACTCATTATTATCTTTTTAGTTTACTAAAATCCTTGCAAAGTTATACATGTCTTTACAAATTTGTGGTGGGAAGATTTTGGTGCCATAACACCTAATCTTCAAAGTCTTTCCATCCACATTTTGTCCCAACCCTTCAGTGCTTTTGGTTGTGAATGAAACTAGAATGTTTTTTAGGCCATTCACACAAAGAAACACAATAAATTGACTCAAAAGCACTTAATGGCCTTGTCTTTGTGCATTAGAAACTTTCGTTCTGTGCAAAGAAGGTAGAGGGGCAGAAGACACATAAGACACATGACCTTGATGACATTAATCCATACTCCAACTAGGTTGTGGACGATGTGAAACCATTGCTAATTGAGAATTATATGGCTGATATGGTAAGGGATGCAATGGGATGGAAAGCAAAAGTGGTAGCATATGAGGAGGGAGAAGATGAGTCATTAATGGGAGCTTCATCGCATTCATAGCATGCTCTTGTTAAGGATGATATTGTTCCTCAAAAAGAAGCTACAACAAGACTGTCCAATTCAAGGACACCAACACTATAGTAGCCTTTGTTGAGCTTTAGTCATAGAATAAATTTGTAGATTATAAATATTGTGTAATGTCCCCTTTTCCTAGGTAGTGGCCAGATGCAGTGGTTAGTCTACCAACTAGTCCCTATAGGCTAACAAGGTGTTCAGAGGACCCTTGTGAGGGTAATCTTTGGCTCTTCAGTAGACCCTTTGGTGCTTATTTCAATATTCTTCAACTCAGTGTCCCAATTTATTTGTGGTGCGCCTTCTAGAGGCCATTCAAGACCATTTGACGCACATTTACTATTTTTAGTAAGTCACTCGGATGTGTTGCTCATACTTATTATTTATAGTAAGTCACTAGTATGGTCAGCTGGTAGAGTTTCTATATCTAGCATGGTGGCATAATTATATCCTAGAGTTACATTGGTTAATATTGGTCCTATGCATTTAATATTAATAATGTCAAATAATAAATTTAACTTTATGCATTATTAAAATATTTTGTTATAAAGGGGATATAAGTGATTTTAAAGTATACTTTATAATATAAGTTAAAATGTCATTTTAAAAGGGGAGATATAAGTGACTTTTAAAGTATACTTTATATTATAAAGTTGTGCACCGAAATTAAAAGTAAATTGGATGAAAGGAAATTTAAATATGAATTTGAGGTGAAGTTGAGAATTATAAAAGGGCATTTGAAGCTCATTTTATTCATACATGATTATTATTCTTGTTTTGGAGAAATTTGGCAAAGAGCTTCAGCAAGGATTTGCTGGTTGAAAGCCATATACTTTTTGAGGATGATGTAATGGCCCTTGCAAATTTGGCCCTTAATTTCTGATTCTTAGCTCTGAGAATTTAGTCAAACAGTGTGTTGCAACTGAATTCTTGCCGGAAATTGTTTTCTTGTTTATGTTTCTTGTTTGAATGTCAATAATATGCATAAAGAGATGTTCCCAAGCTTATTCTAATGTGCCACCAATAGAGAATGACAAAGATATTCCAATGCAAGGCAATTATCTGATTTCTAATAACTGAAAATACATGTAAATGCAAAGCTACAGTCATGAGACATTCTATCAAACAGTTCATATACAACCTTTTTGTGTGAAAACTCAGCTCCTTAGAATGACATTGCAAATAAGTTTCCAGTCTATTTACAAACCTTTGCAAGTGTATCTATGATTGTCTACAAGACCAAACGCAACTAAATTCACTCCTAATCGAATCAACTACATGCAGACCTGTTTCATATAATGCAGATTTATAATTACAATAGCTGTTGGAGATGACAACAATTTCACTTTATTCATCAGAGACTTCAAAGCTCAATGCAAGACTCTTACAAATATAAATTTATGCAAAATAAGAACCTGGTATATGATGCCAGAGCAAGCTACAGGCGGCACTGAAGAAGAGTCGAGCTCCCTTTAGAAGTAGTCTTTCCTCTTAATGCACAAACCTAGTGAAATCCTCTCCAAGTCACACTGTCTTTATCAAAGACTCCAAATGATGAAGTTATCAAAGACAGCTTCAAATATGCAAGGCACGATTTGTTGATTCTTGTCTTTTACAGCTGGAGGCACCTTACTACAAGCCCGCTAGATATTACTCCAAGCAGCTCTCGATAATACTAACTTTATGGAGTGCGATGATTTTACCTTTGTCTTATCAAAGGAACATATATTCCAATTGATGCCACGATTTCTTATTGGTCACCATCAAATGACGTCCTTCAGAAATATAATATCGGCCCTCTACACAATTCAACTTGTCTTTATTTGCTTACTTGGACTCCACTAAAGCCGCAACCTCCTCACGAACTCACGACTTTAATAAAATCGATACCTTTAAGATTGTCATTTCAAAACTAAACTCCTCCATAAATCGTAACCTAGTGCATACCTTGTCTTATCCAAGCAAGACCCGATAAAGAAGAAAATCGAATTACTTTTCACCTGTTGCCAGCGTCAGAGTTGGTTTGACCTTTCTACTCTTTGTCTTATCTACAAATGTCTCTAATCTGTCTTTTTCAACTGGAATATCATTCGATTTTACTTTGTCTACAAATTATCAAACTGATCGCCACCACTTGCTGCACCTTGATAAAATACTTCCCACGACTTGACTCTTGCCTCCAGTGTATTTGACTTTGTCCTATTCCGATTGTATGAATCGATCCACAATGTTCGATGCCTGAAAACTCCTTCACCTTTAATCAAAGTGCCTGATCATAAATGATATTCTTATTGACTGAAATAATCTCCAACTGCAAATATTAAATGTTAACTTGTCATGTCCCCTTCTCAGTGACATCTCTCAGAGGACAAGATTGGCCTATCACATGACCCTCGTAGGCCGATAGACTGGATAGAGGGTCACTTCGGAGCTTGGCTCAGCTTCAGTCAGCTAAGTTTGATCGTTGTCTTTCGTTGCTCGTCGGAGGCGTTTTGCGAATTGCTATTTTTAGCGTTCTGGCGTGTGGGACCACTGCTATTTTTAGCGGTATGGCGTGGCGGCATCAGGAATCACTTCAGAGTTCGTCAGCATCAGACGGATCAGTCATCGGGTTAGAAACGAGGAAGATATTAATATTTGATCGTATTGATTAAATATTAATTAATTAATGTTTATAATATAAAGTTATAATTTTAAATTATAACTTAAGTGACTGCCTTGAGGGGTGCGCCATCATGAAGGGGGCCAGTTTAACATTTAAATTATGATTTAAATATTTGACGGAGAACTATGGAGAAATAAGAAAATTAAAAGTCAAATATTAATTAAAACCCTATTTTCAAGGGAATCGCACTTTTCAGCTTATTTGAGGTTTTGCCTTGGAAAGTGAGCCATTATGAAATTATTGAGTTTGAAACTGATCAATTTTGGTCTGAGCCTGAGACTTTAGGGTTTCGTGTTCGATTGCCTTGGGGAACGAGCCATCTCCAACGGAAAGCAATTCAGAGAGTGTGCAATATCACTTGATCTATTGCCTACAGAGGTTTTCTCATTCAGAGTAAACTACAGAGCTTTCAGAGTTTGTCTTTCATCTGAGATTCTTCAGTATTTGCATCCAGACAGTGTTTGCTTATGTTGGCGCACCATTCCAGAGGATTATACATTGATTTTTGTTGAAGGCCGTACAAAAGTAACTGCAGATCTGACAGGCCGTACTTCTGTCAGGCCGTACCACCACAGAAACACGTGTTAGCTCATCTTGAGGGGAACGCCTTTCATACCTGCTTCTCAGTTGCATCAATAGTGGCGCCTACCTTGCTGGAGTCTTTTGCAATCATCAAATAGCTGGAGAAGAGAGTTATTAATTTCTGCCGTACCCTTTGTACCTTCAGCCGTACCAGCAGAAAACAGGTTCTTTTCACAATAAAAAAATCATTGTTTTATCTTTGCATGTTAGCGAATCATTGTCATATGGAGATCATTTGATGAATAAAGAAAACGCCTTCATTTCTTATTGCAATTCTCAAGCAAATAGAAGATTTAGAATTTCTATTGAATTTATTTCAATTTTCTGTACAAGCCGTACTGTTCATTAAATGCATTGAAAACACAAAAAAATCACAAAACTTCAAAAACGTCAGAAAACTTAAAAATATCAGTCAGAGCAGTGTCAGAGGGAAACCTAGGGTTTCTACATAACTACTAGAAATGGTGTTCAGTAAAGTCAGATGATCTCATTAAATCAATTTACTTAGCAAACCCCAAATTTGGCCAAAGGCCATTAAATTTGGCAATGGAGTCCAATTAGGAAATCTGAAGTGATTCCCCCTCTATAAAAACTTAATGCAACAATACAACAGTTGTTGCAATTCTACAAATGATGGCTGCAACAATAACTCAGCTACTACAACCTGATAAAGTCTTCGATGAAGCACAATGTAGAAACCCTAGATGGATTTCTCAACTATCTAGCTAGGGTTGATCTTTCACAACCGAACCTGGCACTCTAGAGTGTTCAAACCCTCGAGCGAATGCTAAGCATTTAGCTTCAACTTCTTACCATGCAGGTGATGAGTAAAATGAATTCCAAATCAAGTGTCTCCAAATACTTAGCCAACAACTTCTTAAATAGATTTCTCAACAAGTTCCAAGAAGCTTCTAGAATAAAATATTATTTTATTCTCTTAAGTGACTTATTATTTTCTTATTTTATTTTGAGTCACTTAAGTCACTTTATATTAAATTAATTAAATAAAAAGTCATCCTTTTTGATATTATATTTTATTGGAATAACTTAATAAATAATTAATTTAATATACCTCCAATTCGGGGACATGACAGATGAAAACCCTCAGGAAGAATAGCTCAATACAGGAGTGGAAGATCTCCCAAGCCACCTTGCAAACAACTTCACTCAGAGGTTGTGCTTGTGCTTCAACGAATCTGCAGGAGAGTTTCATATTCAAGGGTTTGAATGAAATATCAAAATAATGCAAATATATTGATCATTATTTGTAGAGCAAAGAGAACTACGGGAGAACTTCAATAAACAGGGGATTGCAAAGAAAGGGTTTTGGCAATTTAATTGTATGCAGCTTTGCACTAGGCATGAGGATTGGTGATAGTAATTGTTGCTGGAGTTTATTATCATTGTTGTTGTTGTTATACATTGCCTAAATCTGATCCATTAACATAGCCGCTTCATTTCAACTTGTTGATGTGATTTTTGTGACTGCACCAATCAGCAGAACAAAGTATCTGAAAGCTACTCCATTCTCTCTTGATCAAAGAATTTCGTACGCTAAGATTGCAAGAAAGATCGTACGTTCAACTCCAAGGTTCCGATAATGCAATGGAATACCCTCAGTTGGTTCGTTGTGATTTGTTGTTTTCACGAGGGGTCTTACACAATTGTTCAGAAGGTTTGCAGCTGACAGCGGGTTAATGATGGAAGGGGATTTTCGTGAAACGAATGATTTGGCAATGAGGTATGAATTTTCCTAAAACTAACCAGAAATGTATTGAATTGAAATAAGTGTAGGGTTCTAGAAGATCTAAATTCTATCCTAAGGCGGGATATGGGATCAATTTTGGCAGACTTCAACCAGACTCTGCTTCGCCTCACATTGGACAACTCACACAAAGTCGGTGCAATCTTCAAAGGAACAGCGAAAGGTATTCAGATTACAACTCAACATGCAAGTACCATCAGGACGACGCATACAAACACGTGAATCATAATCGAAGCTAAGCTTGTAATGTTTTCCAGTTGACCACACAAGGAAAACTTGCCGTCAACAAGCTTCTAGTGGTATGGATTAAAACGAAGTTGCCTTGATCAACACCACAAATCCACAGCTAACATCTACTTGCATGAAAATAAAAAATTACTCTAATTTAAACTACTACTTGAAGTAGAAGGGATGAAGAAATCTTACTAGCTGCTCATAACAAAGACGAATTCACCATCAATGAAAGCTTATTTTTATTATGATAGTTTTCACAACAATCTCTTACAAAGTTTTCAAGGGAAAACTTTCCTTCTTCTCCAAACTATGCTAAGCTATCTCTCTGCTCTAACAACATGTCTACTCTCTGATCTAATGTCTAATCTAATGAGATACAAATGAGGGGGGATGCCCCTTTATATAGCTGGCCAAGTCCAATGGACGGCTCAGATTACAATCAAATGAATGGCTCAGATTAAGCCACATCAGCCCTAACCCTAAAACTGTCAGAATGGGGAGTGGTACAATAAATGAATCAAAAGATTCCCACTCACTCCCAAAATAGCAAAGGCAATTAATGTCCATAATCAGTCTTCCAAAAGGTCCTCATCCAAAAAGGCATTTTCGTTCTTCTCCTTGGCTGCGAAATCAACGAATCTAGCTAGCACGGCCTCAACCTCCGGAACTGAGATTGGCGGAATGTGATCGAGCTCGAACTCTAACACTGTGACTGCCTGCCCATGCCGCGTACAAGACTTTCTCCAAGCAACTAAAGCATCCTGAGTATTATGAATAATACTAGAGAAAGTGGAGGTGTTCTCAAAGTCGTTCTAAACAAAAGTCTTCACCTTTGAAAAGAAAGGTGGCAACCTACTTCTCAAGCCATCAGCAGTCACCTCACCAGAATTCAACCTCCTAGCAAAGATAGCCTCTAAGGTGTTCAAGACTCCATCGATAATGTTCATCATAGCCTTCCTGACTCTGGCTATATCCGTCTGTGCTGCATCGAAGAATCCTCAGCCTGTGATTACTAAAGAGTACCAGCCGGAAAAATCGTACCTATCACACTCCTAAATCACTCCTCCATCAATCAACATCTGCAAGGGAGTATGCATCAAGGCCTCCATACGCTGAATAACCTTGCTCTGATAAATATGAGCATCACCCTAGGCTTGATCAACTCCGTCCATCCGTGCCACAATGCTGGAAGCTTGCTGATAAGCATGAGCAAGATCTTCCATAAACTTTTATGTCTCAGCACCGAACACTGGCCACCCACTTATCTGCCTCCTGTGCCATTTTCCTCAAATCCTCCAAGCCACTAACTGATTCCCTAGACAACTCGGCTGGAAGCTCGATCGCTGGAGTCTCTTGCCCACAAGGACGAGATAAATGTTGCACGTAGCCTATCAAAGTCTTATGCTCCTTCTTCAATTTCTTGTACTTTCCTTCGGTCTTGAGTAATCTATCCTTGGGCGCCTGATAGGAGTTATCACACTCCTCAATTATTTGTGCTCCTGTGGGGCCACCTAACTCCATGGTAGTGATCACGTAATTTTCTGGAACAGCCTCGTCTCAATCACAATCAACCCTTGGCACAACCATGTGAAGGGTGCGAGAGCCATCCTCATCTGTTGAGATCTTCGAAAACTTTCTAGCTCCCTTCTTCATTGGAGGTGCACTGATCCGACTCAAGAATTCTTCCATCTCTACTGTTGGATCAGCTTCTTCATTGGGGCTCCTCCTCATCCTATCTCTGAGACAATCTAGTACCACCTGCTGTATAACAAATGGTTGCTCATCCCTTGCTTCTTCTTCACGAACTTCTTCTCTAATTTCATCCTAGCGAGGCTCATTGGCTTCTATGGGTTGAGTATCTCCTGAAACTTGGGCCGCCTGTCCTATAACTGCATCATCCTCTAGAACAGCCTCAAGCTCACGCTGGAAGTGTGTATCAGTAGCAGTTTCCTCATCTTCCTCCTGTTGATTATCTCTGGTGGGTGCATTGACACTCTGGCCAACTGATTCTCTTCGTGGTGGCTAATTTGCTTCTTGTAACTCCTGTTCCCAATTCAATACATTTCTCTGATCAGCAAATAGTGAAACTTCTTATATGCTTGGAGAACGTGTCTCCAATGCCGTAGGTGACTACCACAATTCTCGGAGGCTCTGGCTGGGCTGACTCTTTCCTTCGAGACTCTGGAGCTCGAGCAATCTGTTTCTTCTTTGTAGCAGTAGGCGTCCTATGATCTCCCATCAAATTGTAAGTCAAAGGAATTGACCTACTCTTCAGCCTGTTCACATGTCTTTCAACCCATCCCCTAGTGAATGTCAGGACCGATATACAAAGTGTTTCCAAACCTGCAATCTCTGGCTCCGACCAATCTGGAAGTGGAAGTGGTGTGTCTCTCACTGCCTCATAATCTGGATGAAGAACATTCATGTCCTCGTCCACCTGGTCTAGTACTGGAATAATCTCACACTCCCTAATCATGCTCAATGGTAGCCTCAAGAACATTCTTTTCCTGACTTCAGCTTCATCCAATGCATTAGCCCAGTAATCCTCAATATTTTCCTTATGCACAAACTCTTCTGACAGTATCCATCTGCTATTTCTGTGAGGATCGTAATACTGCTTGCTGGTGTGATAAGAAAAGTGGAAGAACTAAAGCTCATTTTCAGCTTCCCTGGCTGCCTGTAGTGGACACACTTTGTCTGAATTCCCCATGATGATAGGGAAGTCAAGTCGTCCCTTCTTCTTTTTCTTCTGAATCTTATCATAGGCAATGAGTTGCCTAGATATCTCTAATATCAAAATCCTGTTTGTTGGGTACTTGGGCAATTTGTACGGATATGAAGAGAACCCTTGCAGCCTGATATAAGTAAATTTCGGAAACTGAATAAACCAGCACCCATACCTTTCTATTAATTCTTGAGCTTCCTTCGAGATCCTGTGATGGGTTTTTTCTTGAAGTGACCTTGTTATATGCATGTTGAAGGCATCATTGACTCGCTTGTAATGGGACGTGCTCGTCAGGTGCAGCTGCAAACAAGCCTCATGAATTTTGAACTAATGAGAGCCACATCCAATTGGCTCCTTGTATGATATTCCCCTGTACTTCGTCATACGAGCCAACATGTATACAATATATGAGCTCATGTAGAACGTCTTCATCCTCAAACTCTGAAGTTGCTCATGCAAGTTATCACTAATCATCACTGCCCAGTTGATATGTTCTTTGCCCTACAGCACGAGGTTGATATAATAGAACATCCATGGCTCAAAGATGAATGTTTGAGGACAGCCTCCAACTCTGTTGAGCATCATGATCAAATCACAGTACTCCTGCTTCAAATCATCAGATATTATTTGCTTTGGCAACTTCGTGCGAGAGGGCTTGGGCTTGTTCATCCAGCGAGAGTTGATCATGTCAGCACATCTCTCGAATGTCGAAGCATACATCCGCTCAGCACATTCTCTCGTCTTGTAAATCATCCTCTCGTGTGATGGAATTTCAAAGGCTTCGCCGATAGCTGCAGGCGTGAGGTTGGCGAACAATCTACCATCAAGTGAGACAATAGACCTGTGATCAGGGTCGTAGCAGTTAGCACACTCCATAATCAACTCCAGACATTGAATTGTTGGTAGAAAACCAGCAGCTGCATACAGTCCACTCCTGACGATATTGTGCGAAGTGATTGAAGGACGATGGCTTCCAACTCCCATCATTTGACTTTTCAAAGCCTCCATGTTGAAAGAACCCAAATTCGTGTCAGCCAACTTGCTCAGCTTCGAAGAGAATTTTGACTTCGACAGGAATGACTTGCTCAACTTCTTAATCATCGCCTGTCTGGACGCAACATTATTATCTCTGCCAGTTGCTCTTACTTCAGCCATCCTGCGGAAACAACAAATAGTCATTAGCAATTTAATTTAGAAAAATAAAATCACATTGGGGCTGCCAGTCGACTTTTGAAAAATGAGAAGCTTCAACACTAAATTCCATCTTCAAACCTCGACACTTCTTTAGCAATTTCGAACTTTCAAGACTTAGAAAGTTTTCCAAGCAAGCCTCAGCAACTTTAACACTTAGATAAAATTGGCCAAGTTCACTCCAGCCACTTCTCAACACTTAGACTTTGTAATGTCCCCTTCTCAAATGTGATCGCTTCAGTTGACCGTTGGCCTATTATGGAGACCCGTAGGCTACTCGGGTGGTGAAATTAGGGTTTCCTAATTTTGAGGAGGTTGTTGCTTGAAGTTTGGAAATCGGATTGCGGATTCTTCCTGGGTTTTCAGAGAGCTTCGCAGTGGTATGGTCAGTTTGGCGTTTCGAGCAATTTCATGAATTTACTAATTTTAGTAAATTCTATTTTTGGCAGTGGACAGGTTGGGTTCAGTTCAGTTGGTCTTCTTCTTCAGTTGGTTTAGCTGGCACTTCCGTTTTTGGCCTTTGGGTGCATTTTCCATGGAGAGATAAGTATTTTCACATTATAATATTATATTTTAATATTATAACACCCCCCTTGCCTAGCATTACAACTTTATGTTGTTTTTAAAAAGGGGACCTAATGGGTCAATACTTCATTAAGAGATAAATTTATATTTTGAAGTCAAATTATGGGGTTAAGTGAGATGGATGCCTACTTGAGGAAAGATGGATTTTTTATAAAAAGTGAAATATTTTATTAAAAGGAAAAGGACGCCACTTTTGGAGGGAATGTGTTGAATTCAAAATTAGGGTTTAGGCGCCCTTCTTGAAGCTTCTAGAAGGCTCTCTTCATGTCTTTATATTCTGGCCTCAGCTCTTCATTTGGGATCTTTTGTCTACTACACTGTTATGCTGCTGAATTGTCTTCAGGCACTCGCTTTGAGGAAAGCACACCTCCTAGCAATGGCTCATCTTTTTGCTTGAAAGATAGCAACTAGTTGAGAGTTAGCTTGTAATAGGTTTGATTTGCATTTTCAGTTGTGTATTTGCATTTTGGAGTTCTAGTTTACATTTTCTGTCATATTTTTGGAGTTGCTGAATGTCATTGAGGAATGTAAGATTTGCTCATAGCTCGTGAAATAAAAATGCTATTGTTCTGGGTATTGAATCTATCAATTTGTCTATGAGGGGCGACCATTCTAGCTCATTTGCAGATTTTATTAAAGTGTCTTTGATTTTACAGAGCAAAATCACCCTTGCAGCTGGGTTGTACCATTTTGGAGTTGCTTTGGATTTCGTGCAAAATAATTAGGAGTCTTTTGGGTTGGTTTCTCAGTCACTTAGGGGGCGCTATCATGCTAGGAGTTGAATGCATTTAGTTTCATGTGATTTGGGTGAGATTTGAGTGATTTGTGAGCATTTTAGTAAGTTGTTGTGTTGCTGGTCTGTGCAATTTTCTGTCATAATCAGTCATATCAGACTTGAGAAAATTTAGTAGTTGAGTGAGAAGTTGATATTCAAAGGGCTTGAGAGTGTTGGAGAGGTTTCTTAAATTATTACAGCATTGAAAGTTTCTAATCCTTGTGATTCTGGCAGGTTCTCTAATACATTGTAAGCTGAACAATAGTACTGTCAGCCCTTCTCAATTCTTCTCTTGAATTTCTTGTACTTCCCACTGAATAAGTGGAAGAGGCTGGCTTGCCGCCTATTTGCTTTCAGTTAATAGTTTAGGGACCCTCTGACCATATGCTCGCCATCACTCGGCGCCATTCTTGGTTAGGGTTACTTCAGTTCATCATGCATTGATCCTCTGACCATATGCTCGTCTACATAGGCACATTCTTGGTTAGAGTTCCCTTCCAGTTTGCATCTGCATTAGATCCTCTAACCAATGCTCACACCTTGCCCACATCGGGATCCTGGTGTACATTCTGGTTAAAGTTACTTTCCGCATCATTTTGGTTTAGAGCTAACCTTAACGAGTGCGTGTTGATTGTAATTGTATTTGAAAAACAAAAAAAAATTAGTCCGGTTCTTTACAGACTTCTCCAACTTCGCACTCTTCAAAGTTCAGCTTCAACAGTCCTCTTTTACTTCAAGTCGAACTTCCTCACCAAGTTTTAACTTGCATTGTCATCCTCACTTCAGAGCTCAAGTCGTACTTGCCAACTTGATGGAGAAAATAACATAACTTCACAGTTCATATAGCCAAGTCGATTTCCAAAAGAAGCTATCTTTAGCCAGTATTCAAATTTCCCTCCTTAGGCAACTGCAACACTTGTCATCTGGCGTTTGAAATATTTCACCTTCTAGAATTTCCAAAAGATTCACTTCACTGGTCAAGGCGTACTTAGCATTTTTAAATCATTTTTTTAAAATATTAAACTCCAAATGCAACCTCTTAAGAAATTTATTTCACCAGCTGAGGCTCTGACACTTGATTTCATTCATCTCTGGCTCAAGAAAATTATTTTCACGAAGAATTCAATCAAATTCACCTAGGCAATCAACTTTAGATTCATCATCCGAGGCATTTTACTTCAACAACACATTTTATTCTTTCTGCCTTAGAAAATTTTTAAATTTTCCCCTTAGAAAATTTATCAATCAGGTGCCCATGGAAAATCTTCATCTTGAAGGCCTTGGCAAAGTGTGGAAGACTTTAAAATCAATTCCTCGTTGAAGACGTCCAGCACCCAGAAGAAAATTCCCTTCAGAAAGCATCAAATCCATGGGTCTACAAACGAAGGGGTACATTTAATTTTTTGAATTTTAACCTTAGAAAAATATTTTTCAATCAAATTTATTCTTATTCTTCACATCCGGGCGAATTTTCTTGCTTGGCTTTGAAAATTTTATCAACTTCATGAAGCTGGCACCTTCCAACATATCCACTGCCAATTTTATTCATGCCTTAGTGAATTTCATTTCCTCCATCAAACTTAGGCGTATTTTCTCTAAGGTGGAATTTAAATATTAATACTTAGAAAAAATTTAAATCCCATGGCTAACACCTCAATATCCTTGGGTGCATTTTACATATCAAGCAGGAATCAACGCCAGGCATAAGTCTTAACTTCATCTTGTATCTGGGCGCATTTTGTATACTGAGGTGGACTTAACCACGCCTTTGTCACCTTTCAAACTTCATCTCTAACATGGGCGCATTTAGCATATGGAGAAGGATTTAATTCCCGCACCTTAGTAATTTTTCATCTTCACCTTGTACTTGGGCGCATTTTGCATACTGAGGAGGAATTTACTTCACTTAACAACTTTACCCTAGTTCACTTTCATCTTGGGCGCATTCAAAGGGTCAAGGAGGAAGTCAACTCTTTTGTCTTTTTCCTAGCCCATATGGGCGCATTTGGCATATGCTGAAGGAATTAACTTCAACGCCTTAAGACTTTCCTTGACTTCTTTCCTAGCATGGGCGCATTTAGCATATGGAGGAGGATAAACTTCATGCCTTAGTAACTTCTTCATCCATCTTCAAGATAGGCGCATTTCACATGTGTAGGAGGATTTAACGCCATGCCTTGGTAACTTCCTCACCATCTTTCCTTGAGGGCGTATTTGAGGTATGGAGGAGGATAAACTTCAACACTTAAAAACTTTTTCATCCTATTTCTCCTTGAGGGCGCATTTGAGGTATGGGGAAGGATAAACTTCATGCCTTAGAAACTTTTCATGGATTCTTCCTTCCTTGGGCGCATTTGAGGGGTCCTATTGGACTTAACTCCAGACTTAAACATTTTCCATCACCTTGGCTAGAAGATGGGCGTATTTGAGGGGTGGAGGTGGACTTAACTTCAACACTTAGAATTTTTCTCAGCTTCCTGCCACTCATGGGCGCATTTTGGGGGTCAAGCAGGACAGACTTTTCCTTGTACATTTTTCAACCTTCTGCTAGCTCAAGACAGGGCGCATTTTGGGGGTCAAGCAGGACAGACTTTGCCTTAGACAATTTTCAACCTTCTGCTGGCTCAAGACAGGGCACATTTTGGGGGTCAAGCAAGACAGACTTTGCCTTAGACAATTTTCAACCTTCTGCCAGCTCAAGACAGGGCGCATTTTGGGGGTCAAGCAGGACAAACTTTGCCTTAGAATTTTTTTATCCTCCTACCAGTTTCATCCTACTTGTTGATGTGTTTTTCATGACCGCACCAACGCAGAATAAAATTGCCAACGGCTTCCCTATTCTCTCTTGATCAAAGTATTCCGCACGCTAAGATTGCAAGAAAGTTCGTACATTCAACTCCAAGGTTCTTTCAGTGCGAATAGGCTCAGTTTGGCTCGATGTGATTTGCTGGTATTTCAAGGGGACTTACGGAATTGTTCAACAACCGAGGAAGGGATTTTCACAGCTCGACAGATTTATCAATGAATCATAGATTTCCTATTCTAGCCAGAAAGTACTGAATTTAAATGGGTTGCAGGGTTAAGGAGATTTTAATCTACTTTAGGGTGTGGGATATGGAGCTCAACTTCAGCAAACTTCTAACCGGACTTCGCTTTGCCTCGCATCGGACAGCTTCCACGGAGTCGGTGCAATCTTCAAGGGAGATGACTAAAGATGTTCAAACCACCACTTGACATGAAGATACCATCACAACGACGATACCACCATTCAAACGTGATTGAAGTTAAGTACATAATATTCCAGTTGACCACGCAAGGCGCATTCACCATCAGCAAATACACTAGTGGTATGGATAGACGAAGTTGCTTAGATCAAACACCACATTCCACAGCTAACATCTACTTGCATAGAATGAAAATTATACTACTTTAAGTCACTACTTGAATCAGAAGGACGAAGAAACCTTGCTAGCTACTCACAACAAAGACGAAATTCACCATCAATGAAAAACTCTTTTATTGAGAGAGTGTTCACAACAATTTCTTACAAAGTTTTCAAAGGGAAAACTTTCCCTCTTCTTCAAACTACACTATCAATCTATACTAAGCTACTTCTAAGTTGTTCCTCTACTCTAATTCTACTCTGATATTCTCTACTATCTACTTTCTAATGAATTACAAATGAGGGGGACTCCCCCTTTATATAGCTAGCCAAGTCCCAAAAGATGGCTAGGGTTATAATCGGCTGGATGGCCCAGATTGTGCCACCTCAGCCCTAAACAAGATTCGCCCTAAAAACCGCCACTAAGAGGAGTGGGGTAATAAATGAGCCATAATGTCCACCATCCTTCTAGAAGATTCCGTTTGTAGACGCGTTCACACTGTCCTTGATCTTCTTTCTTGACGTTGCTCTTTGACTTCTTCCACTTGAGGGTCTTCATCTTTGTCACTTAAGTTATACTAAGTCTCAACACTTAGCCATTCTCTTGCAACTCTCTCCCTTCATGTGAAACTTATAACTTTATCTTCCTCTGAAGGTTGTAATATCATCGTGCTTCCCCACTTCAAGTCATCGTGCTCTGGCCTCGACATTCCTCCTGCAAAACAAGCAAGGAGAAAAGCATTAGAACACTTCATAATATAAATTCAACTTACTTACTAGGATTCTCACGTTCTAACTTCCAAGCGTTCAAATTCTTCATGCCTTAGCCAATTTTTCAACCCATCCTGCATTCTGCCTGGCGCACTTCACTCTGATATTTCATCCGACTCAAACTCGAGAAAAATCCCCTCATCAGGAATTTAATCAAAAATCATCTAGGCGACCACCTTCAAATTCATCTGCCAAGACGTTTTATCTTCAACAACATCATTTAGTCCTTGCCTTAGAAAAATTTTCAAATTTCTCCTTAGGAAAATGCATCAATCCTGTGCCCATCAAAAATCTCAATCCCGAAGGCCTCGGCGAAGCATGGAAGACTTTAAAATCAACTCCTCATTGATAATCTTCAATACCCAGAAGAAAATTTCCTTCAGAACGCGTCGGACTCATGGGTGCACAACGAACGGGTTCATTTAATTTTCTTGAATTTTGCACCTTGGAAAAATAACTTTTAGCAAATTTATTCTTGCTCTTCAACACCTGTGAATATTTCTGGTTGCTCTGACTTGAAAATATTTTATCGACCCTGTGAAGCTGGCATTCACTGACTTCACCTCTGGCAACTCTGCTCACGCTTCAGGAAAAAATTCCATCACATCTTCCAGACTTAGGCATTTTTCTAAGGGAGAACATATTTTGTGCCTTAGAAAATTTTAAAATCATCTCTCGGGAAAATTTTGCCTTGGAAATTTTTCACCTTAAAATTTTGGCTGGTGAGAAAGACATCAACTTCACTTAGAAAATTTTATTCATAGAGGTGCCTGGCACATTTTATTTTTCTAGCCACCACTTCGCATTTTACTTCACACTTGAAAAATATTTTTGAAGCTCCAATGCCTTAGAAAAATTCCCATTACTCATCTCATATTTGAGGAAAATCACGCCTTAGCACTTCATTTCCACCCTCAACACTTTACTTTAGGCGCATTTGAGGCTTGAAGAGGGATAACACCTAACATCTACCTCCTTTTACCACGCTTTGAAGTATCCTTCACCTTATTTACCACCTCCATTCACTTTTCACATCTCAATCTAGGCGCATTTAGACATCCAAGAGGAATGACCCTTCAACTTCACTTCTTTGTCCTCACATGCATGTATTTGGGTGCATTTTGCCTATGTAAGAGGATAAGAACTTTGACTCCTTGACTTGCTTTTCCTTTGGGCGCATTTTCATGTAGGAGGAGGACGAATTTGTTTGACTTGTTGACTCCCTCCTTTCTTGGGCACATTTTGGACTAGCTGGTGGATAACGACGCCTTTGAGTGACTCTTCACCTCCCGTTTTTGTCTTGACATGCATGCATTTGGGCGCATTTTGCCCATGGAGGAGGATGAAGTCGTTTGACTTTGCTTTGACCACTTACAACTTGGGCGCATTTTGTGCTTGATGAAGGATGGGCGCATTTGGAGGGGTGAGGAGGATATCTTTCATGCCTTAAAAAAAATTTTTTACTATCAACCTTGAGCTGGGCGCATTTTGCTATAGGAGCAGGATGATATTTGTTGACTTCTTTGACTTTTATCACCTTTGGGCGCATTTTACCCCCTGAGCAGGATGAAACCTAACACTAAGAGAAATTTCAAATCAACTCCTCAAGGATGGCGCATTTGGAGGTGGCAGGCGGATTTTTAATGCCTTAGAAAAATTTTCAAACATCCGAAGGCAAGCTGGGCGCATTTTCAAGGTGGTGGAGGATAAAGCTCCAGACTCAGCTATTTTTCTCGTCTTTGCCAGTTTCTTCATGCCTTACTATAAATAGTAAGCCTCTTAATTTTTACACCTCAAAAGCTCAGAGTGATTTGAAATTTTGCACACTGCATCCTTATGACCTTGTTGTTCTGTCGACACTGCCATTTTTAGTCACCCTGCTATTTTTAGCCCATTTCTGAAGATGATTTACTATAAATAGTAACTGTTTGTTTCTGATAGCCCCACTTCTCCGATCGACTTGAAATTTGAATGAGGCACTCCTCACCACGTGACCTGTCTACTGACATTGACGCATGCACTCGATTTACTATTTTTAGCCAGTTTCCAAATTGACTTACTATAAATAGTAAGTGCTTCGTTCGACTTGAAATTTTACCAGCAGATAGCCTGAAGGATGCTGATCGCGATGGTTTACACCGGTTTTCGAAAATTCTGACTTTTTGCCCTTCTTTTCAGGCTCCGAAGTTGGAAACCCTAATTCGCTCTGCATGCATATCAAATGATCTCTGTTTGCTCTCGTTTCTGTGGCATTGCGATCAGCTCGTGATTCTGAACTGCTGGGAGGTGGCTGTCGGGACACACCTGCTAAAAATAGTAAGTTCCTTACTGAGTGGTTATCTCCTTTTGCATGTCACACCATCGCGAAGCTCTCGAAAAACCCATCAGGAATCATCCGACATGCAAAAGAAACCCTGACATGCAAACCCTAAAAATAGCCTCGGAAGGCTGAATTCTGAAAGTTGTCATCTCGTTTTGCATGTTATATCATCGCGAAGGTCTCGAAAAACCCAGAAGGAATATCCAGACATGTAAAGAAAAACTCAGCATCTGAGCCCTGAAATTTGTGCCGGGAGCTGAACTGCTAAAAATAGTAAGTTGTCTGTTTTCGCTCAAATTTTGCATACGAGTGGCCTGATGCGCTCTGAATGCTGTGTGACTGTCGGAATCTCGAAAATGCTGACGAATTGTCTTGAATTTCACACTTACTAAAAATAGTAAGTACCTCAGAATCGGATGAAATTTCAGTGGAAGCCTGCTGGAAGCACACTGACAACAATGTTAAGCTCAATTTATTCACTTCGTTGAATTCAAATTGGCATGAAGGAATCAAACCCTAATTTCTAGACTTGGCCAAAATTCAAGTTTAAACCCGAAGACGGGAACGTCCTCGGAAAGACAGACAGCAGAAAAGAGAGACAACAACAAAACGACCGAAAAGCAAAGCCAAAATTAGGGGGTCCCCATTTGCAATGGGGCGATGTGTGAAAAACGTCACAACACTACTATATTTAGTAAGTCCTCTGATTTTCGTACTTTTGAAGCTTGCATTGATCTGGAATTCGCGCCACAGGATCCTCACGATCTAATTGATCTGTTCACACTGCCGTCCCCAGCTGAACTGCTAATTATGGCATGTTTCTAAAAGTGTTTTACTATTTATAGTAACTGGTCAGTTTCATGACTTCCCCAACTCCGTTTCTGTGGTACTTTGCTCTGTTTGTGATACTGATGTGTTGGGCAGCCTCCAGAATGATCCTGCTAAAAAGAGTAAGTCTCTGAAAAGTGATCATCTCGCCTTGCATGTCACATCACTGCGTAGCTCTTGAAAAATCCGTAAAGAATAACTTGACATGCACTGAAAAGCCCTGCATGCAAACCCTAAAAATAGCCTCTGAAGACGGTTCCTGAAAAAGTCCTGGTCCTAGTTTGCATGTTATACCACTGTGAAGCCCTCGAAAAACCCACAAGGAATGTTCAGACATGCAAAGAAAATTTCAAAATGCAAACCCTAAAAATAGCCTCTGAAGGCTGAATACTGAAAGTCATCGTCTCATTTTACATGTTATATCATTGCGTAGGTCTCAAAAAACCCAGAAAGAATCTCCAGACATGCACTGAAAAAAAACTTCGCATATAAACCCTAAAATCTGCTCCTGAAGGTGAGCTTGCTAAAAATAGAAAGTTGTCTGTTTCAGCTCAAAATTTGCAGACAAATAGCTTGACATGTCCTGGATGCAGTGTAACAATCGGAACTTCAGAAGTGCTGAGAGAACGTCCTGAATTGAACACTTACTAAAAATAGTAAGTTGTCGGAATTCGATGAAATTTAGCTGGGAACCTGCTGGAAGCACACTGACTGCAACGTGAGGCTTAGATTCCAATTTACTTACTCCTTTTGACTTCAAATTGACCAGAAAAGTACAAACCCTAATTCTCAGACTTAGCCAAAATTTCACGTTCAAGCTCAGTGGCAGGCACATCCCCAGAAAGCAGACAGCAGAAAGAGACAGAAAGAGAGAGAGACAAAACGAAAGCCAAAAAAAACCAAAATGGAGCAAAATTAGGGGGTCCCCATTTGGAATGGGGTGGTGTGTGAAAAGGTCACAACACAACTATTGGTCAATTGATATCCAAGAAACTACAGAGTTGCTTAAGGCACAATGCGCATGTGTGTTGACTATCGTGCATTGAATCAAAAAAGAATTAAGAATAGATATCCTATTCCAAGGATAGATGAGCTTATTGATGAGCTCCATGGGGTTATGTTTTTTTCAAAGATTGATCTCCGTTCTGGTTATCATCAAATCGGGATGAGGGAAGTAGATATAGAGAAAACAGCCTTTAGATGCCATTTTGGGCATTTTGAATTTCTTGTCATGCCTTTCGGTTTGACAAATGCTCCAGCAACATTTCAATCTTGTATGAATACAATCTTTAGACAGCAGTTGAGGAAGTTCGTGCTCATCTTCTTCAATGATATCCTCATTTTCAGTAAGTCTTGGGAAGAGCACCTCAAGCACTTAGAAGAAGTGCTTAGCATCTTGGAGGCAGAATGCTTGTTTTCCAAAGAGTCAAGATGTGAGTTCGGGATGACAAAGCTGTTGTACCTTGGCCACATCATCAGTGCTAAGGGTGTCAAAATTGATCCTGAGAAGATAAAGGCCATTCTTGATTGGCCTCCTCCAAAGAATGTTTCTCTTTTGAAGGGATTTTTGGGCCTATGTGGTTTTTATAGAAGATTTGTTAAGGGCTATTTGCATATGGCAGCTCCCCTTACGGATCTCACAAAGAAAGGAGCTTTCCTATGGACAAATAAGGCACAAGAAGTGTTTGACAAGTTTAAGCACATCATGAGTTCATGTCCAGTATTGGCTCTTCCAGATTTCACAAAACCATTTGAATTGCAATGTGATGCTTCGGGTGAAGGTGTTGGAGCTATTTTAATGCAAGACAAACATTCCATTGTCTTTGAAAGCAGGAAGTTGAGAGGAGCAGAAAAAACTTACTCAATTTATGACAAAGAGATGATTGCCATCATGCACGCTTTGTCTAAGTTTCGTCAATATTTGGTGGGAAGCAAATTTGTTGTTAAGACTGATCACAACAGTCTTAAACATTTTATGCACCAAAAGGATTTGAATGAAAGGCAACAGAAGTGGGTAAGTAAGCTCCAAGCATATGACTTTGACATTGAATATGTCAAAGGGAAAAATAACATAGTGGCTGATGCTCTTTCAAGAAGACCCCATTTGCAGTCACTTTGTGAGTTATCAGCAGATTGGAAGGAGTTAATTGCTGCTGATTATGCTAAAAATCAGATTGCAACCAGCTTGCTTGAAGGTCATTTGGTTGATGAAAGGTATAATTTGATTGATGGGTTAATTCTCTATAAAGGTAGGATCTTTTTAGTGCATGAATCTAAGCTTAAAAAGAAGATTCTACAGTCTTTTCATAATGTCCCTCTTGCTGGTCATCAAGGCATATTCAAGACTTATAAGCAGATTAGAGAAAGGTTTGCTTGGAAAGGGATGAAGGAAGAGATCATAAATTACATATGAGAATGTTCTATTTGCCAAAAGAATAAAAATGAACATTCTTTTCCAGCTGGTTTGTTGCAACCCTTGCCAATTCCAAATCAAAAATGGGAGAGTATTGCAATGGATTTTATCACTGGGTTGCCTAAGGTGCAAGGACGTGATTGCATTTTTGTTGTGGTAGATAGATTAACAAAATTTGCTCATTTTTATGCTGTCACAACTTCACTTACAGCAGCTCAAGTGGTTGAGTTATTCTTTAGAGAAGTTTTCCATTTGCATGGGTTGCCTAAAACCATTGTCAGTGATGGAGACAGCAAGTTCCTAAGTGCTTTTAGGCAAGAGATCTTCAGGTTGAGTGGAACAGTGCTTACTCCAAGCACTAGTTATCATCCACAAACAGATGGGCAATCCGAGATTTTCAACAAGTGGCCAGAAGGCTACCTTAGAAATTATGTTTCGGGGCAGCAAAGAGCTTGGATTAAGTGGCTTCATTTGGGAGAGTATTGCTACAACTCTTCCTATCATATGTCAATTAAGATGTCTCATTTTATGGCTCTTTATGGTTATGATACTCCTAATTTTGTAGATTTGGTGTTTGGTGATATTAGAGCTCCACAGGCAAAGGATATGCTTCAACAGAGCCAAGACATCTTGAAATCTCTCAAGGAAAATCTACAACAAGTTCAAAATCAGCAAAAGTTATACACTGATCAACAGCATGTTGAGAGATCTTTTGAAGTAGGAGACATGGTCTACTTGAGAATTCAGCCCTATCGACAATCTTCCCTTAAGAAGAGTGGTGCAGAAAAGTTGAAGCCATGTTTTTATGG
Source organism: Sequoia sempervirens (assembly GCA_007258455.2). Taxonomy (NCBI): domain Eukaryota; kingdom Viridiplantae; phylum Streptophyta; class Pinopsida; order Cupressales; family Cupressaceae; genus Sequoia; species Sequoia sempervirens. The sequence continues at coordinate 44,234 of VDFB02142685.1, forward strand.
TCCATTCAAAGTCACTAAAAGAATTGGTGAAGTGGCTTATGAATTGGAGCTTCCAACTAATAGCAAAGTTCACAATGTCTTTCATGTGTCTCGCCTCAAGAAGGCACTTGGGCACAATGTGGTGGCCACTACAAAACTTCCTCCATTGGATGAAGGACGGTTGGTGTTGATTCCAGAGGAGATTCTTAACACTAGGGAATGTTCCCTGAGGAGAAGAACAATCAAGGAATACTTGGTCAGGTGGAGGAACTTTCCTATCGAAGATGCAACGTGGAAAGGTGAACATGTTTTCCAGCATCCAAATTTGCGGTTGCTTGAGGACAAGCAATCTCGAGGAGGGCGGACTGTAATGTCCCCTTCTCATCAGTGATCAGCTTTTTAGATCATCAGCCTATTCCGAAGGCTCGTAGGCTGGATTGTGATGAAATCAGGGTTTCCTTGCTTGGAGGTTTGTGGCTTTTTCTTGGTGTTTACTATTTTTAGTAAATACTAAATTTTGGCAATGGTTCAGTTGTCTATCCTTCAATTCTTCTTTTTTGGAGCAATGCTTGGGTTTAATTATTGGCTTTTTTTCAAAAGCATTATTTTGGTGAGAGTTGGAAATAAAGGCATTAATGTTCTATTTTTCAGTTGACCCCATGGCCTAGTGGAATAACTTACGTTGTTTTTAAAAAGTGGGTCATGAAGGGGTACGCCCTCATGAGGAGTTTAAATTTTTTTTAAAGTTGTTTATTGCCTTGAAAGTGGGACGCCACCTTGAGAAGAATTATGAAACTTTGGAAATTTGAATAGTTTCTCTATGACTTTTGGCGTTCCTTGGTGGGCATTGAAGAGTCTTCTCCTTCTCTTTTAAAAGGAAGTTTTGCTCCAGCTATTGGCATCCATGAACTTATCCTATCGTTATGTTGTCGGAATGACATTGTGTTTTCAGCTTCGAGGAAAGCTTACCTCCTAGCCTCTTGTCCAATTTCGTGTTTGAAAGATAACACCTAGTTGGCTATTTTGCTGCTTCTCAAATCAGACTAGCAGATTGAGCTTCACAGTTGTTGCATTTTTGAGTTTTTTCCAGATTTCAAGTTGCTGGTTTCTACACAGTTGAAGGTCGATTTTGTATCCAGCTCCTTGTATGATTTTAATCTTGTTTTGGGCATTCAAGAATATCAATTCTAAGGTGATGGTGACCCTCTCTAGTAATTTCCAGATTTTTATTTGAAGTCTCTGATTTATTCTATCAAAATCGCCCTTGCTAGGGGCCGTACCATTTTGTGTGCTTTGGGAATTGTGCAATGGAATTAATGGTTATCTTTTGAGGCTGTTTTTTCATCACGACATGGGCGCCTATCCTCCAGAGGTTCACTGCAGTTGATTTACTCAATTCGTATGTAAATTGATTAAGTTATGAGCATTTTATTGATTCCCAGGTTGCTGGTTCACAGTTTCAGTTTGCTGGTTTTAATTATCAGACCTCATAAGAATCAGATTTTGGTTTCATTTTCAGTGTTTGAGAGCTTTGTAAATTGAGAGAATCATTCTTCACATTTTGGCTTTGTTCTATCATTGTAATACTAGTAAATTGCAGATTATTTTGATTGTAAGGTTGTGCATTAGTAGTACTAATCCAACCATTTGTTATTGCTACATTTACTTGTGATTTCTAAAGCAAACATTAATTACCCCTCGATGGTTTACCGCCAGTGTGGAGAATAAGCTTTGTATCTCTCATTGTACCCACTGAAAAGTGGAGAATTCCCACTCCTGAGTGGATGCCTGCCGCAGTGGATGAATTAGATAGTTTGAATCATGGCTGATTATCTGCCTAAGTTTAATTTCAATTTGTAATAAGTAATCCACCATATGTTAGCACCTCTCCCTCAATGGGATCTTGAGTGCACATTCTTGGCGTTGAGTTTTATCTTCAGTTTCCAGTTGCATTCTATTTCTGTATCAAGTTTAGATCCTAGGGATCCTCTGACCATATGCCCGCCCCTCTTCCTTAAGTGGTTTTAGGGCGCATTCTTGGTTAGAGTTGCTTTGATAGTGTTTTGGTTTTGGCGCTGACGCTAATCAAGTTGGCCAAGTGTTGGTGATTGCGTAAAACTGTGGCAAAAAAAATGGTTAGCATATTTCGGTATTGAACTCATTTTTTCTTCTATGATATACATTGAACTCTAATTTTGATCAGTATATAAAGAAAATTAATAATATGTTCCCTAAGTTCAGTAGTATACATGTTTTTGAAGAATATTTTTATAAATATATGCAATTTTTTATGTTCAAAATATTTACTGACTTTTGAATTTTTCCCAATTTATTGTTTGGGTTGTGTTGTGACCTTTTTCACACATCACCCCATTGCAAATGGGGACCCCCTAATTTTGGCTTTGCTTTTGGGTCGTTTTGTCGTTGTCTCTCTTTTCTACTGTCTATCTTTCCGGGATGTGCCCGCCATTGAACCTTAACGTGAAATTTTGGCTAAGTCTAAAAATTAGGGTTTCCATCTTTCCAGCCAATTTGAGGTCAAGTGAAGTGAATAAATTGAAAATTGAGACTAACATTGTTGTCAATGTGCTTCCAGCAGGCTATCACTAAAATTTCATCGGATTCCAGCTACTTACTATTTTTAGTAAGTGTGAAACTCAGAGCAGTTTCTTGACACTTTCGAAGTTTTAACAGTCACACTGCGTTCAGAACATGTCAAGCTGCTCACTGGCAAAATTTGAGCTGAAATAGACAACTTACTATTTTTAGCAATTTAGCTTCCAGAGCAAATTTCAAGGCTTAGATGCAGAGTTTTTCAACGCATGTCTGGAGATTCCTTCTGGGTTTTCAAAGACCTTTGCAACGGTGTAACATGCAAAGTGAGAGAACGACTTTCAGAGTTGAACCTTCGGAGGCTATTTTTAGGGTTTGCATGTCAAGGTTTTCTTTGCATGTCTGCATATTCCTTATGGGTTTTTCGAGAGCTTCGCGATGATATGACATGCAAACAAAGATAATCACTCCTTTAGCAACTTGCTATTTTTAGCAGATACATTACGGCAGTCGCCTCCCAGCACTTCAAAATTACAAACTGATCGCAATGCAACAGAAACGAGGACAAACGGAGGTCGTTTGATATGCATGCAAGTTGAATTAGGGTTTCCAGCTTCGGGACCCAAAAAGAGGCATAAAAAGTCAGAATTTTCGAAAACCGGTGTATACCACCGCGATCAGCATCTTTCAAGCTATCTGCGGGTAAAATTTGAAGGCAAATAGAGCACTTACTATTTAGAGTAAGTCATTTCAAAAACAAGCTAAAAATAGCAAGTCAGCAGCAGGCGCCGATGTCAACAGGCAGGTCACGTGGTGAAGAGCGCGTCATTCGAATTTCAAGTCAAACGGAGTTGTGGAAGTCTCAGAAGCAAGCAGTTACTATAAATAGTAAGCCACCTCTAGAAACATGCTATAAATAGCAGGTCAGCGCAAGGCATCAGCAGGTACGGGTCAAGCAAGTGATGAAGACCCTATGGCGCGAATTTCAGATCAAACGGAGTTGCAGAGGATGGAAAATCGGACACTTACTATTTTTAGCAGGCTGGTACAGAGGAATTAGGGTTTCCTAAATTCAAGGGCAGGACAAGACAATCATGCAAAAGCAGCATCCAGCCACGACCACCACATTTCAGGCATTCAGCACGTGGGATTTGAAGACATTCTGAGCAATTGCTATTTTTAGCAAGTTGATAAAAATAGCAGGTACAGACAGATATCAGGCATCAACAGCACAAATGCATCCCGAGATTCAAAACAAAGCAAAATCCAACCTTTTGGAGCTTGAAATTAGCTTGAAATTCAAAATTTGAAGAACTTTCTAAAAATAGAAAGTCAGGGCAAATTAGGGTTAGCAGGAGAAAATCACGAAGCACATCAAGTTTGATAACTTTTCAAGTCCGGCACCAAAACTTGCTATAAGAGGCTGAAGACAGGCGAAATTTTACCAAGGCATTAAAACTGGAACCTCCATGGGTGAAATGCGCCCCACTTTGAAAGGGACTCAAAATCTTCTAAGTGTTGAAATTTGATGTCCCCCATGGCAAATGCGCCTAAACTAGAAGGTGTTGGATGAGGAAATTCGCCTAAGTTCTCGAAATTGGAAGCTCCATGGCTAAAATGCGCCCACCAAGTTGAAAGGAGAACTTAAAATATTCTAAGTCACGAAATTGAAAGTTGCCCCTGCCATTTGCGCCCAAGGTGTAAACTTGAAGGAGGACCTGCCATTTGCGCCCACCAAGGTGATGGCTTGAGAACTTTTGTCTAAGCGATGAAACTTGAAGCAAGGTACCTCAAATGCGCCCTCCATGAGTTAAGAGTTGAAAAAGTTCTAAGTGTTGAAATTGAAAGCTCCATGGGTCAAATGTGCCCCACTTTGAAAGTAACTCAAAATCTGCTAAGTGTTGGAAATTTGATGCCCCCCCATGGATTTGCGCCTAGACTTGGAGGAAGCAATGAAAATATTCTAGACTTGGAGGAAGCAATGAAAATATTCTAAGGCGTTTGAGATTTGAAGCTCCCCCTGTGATTTGCGCCCTTGAGCTTAGAGACTTCAAAATTTGGCTAAGTCATCAAATTGAAACTTCAAGGGGTTATATGCGCCTAGGGTAAGGAAAGTTGGTTAAGTGTTCAAACTTGAAATATGCTCTCTTATTTGCGCCTTGAGGAAAGACATGGAAATCGTGCTAAGCATTGGAAATTGGAAGTAGCCTACATCAAATGCGCCCTTGAAGGGGAAAATGATAGAAAAATATTCTAAGTACTTAAAGTTGGAAGTCCAAGGTGTAATATGCGCCCAAGCTGCTGGAGGAGTGGAGATTCTACCAAGGCATAAAAATTGAATGCATAAGGGGCTAAATGCGCCCAAGGTAAAGGGGGGGCCCTCTAAATTTTTTTCTGTCATCAAATTAAAAGCTCACATGGTTATTTGCGCCCTAGGCTTGAAGGAGGAGTTGGAAAAATGTTTAAAGCTCACAAATTGAAAGTTCAATGTGCTAAATGCGCCCACCAAGCTGAGAAGAGGTTAGAAAATGCTCTAAATTTCTTAAATTTGAAGCTTGACCCTTGGCTTGCGCCTTGACTTGGAAGGGGAGTAAAGGAATTCCCTAAGTGTTTCAAAATGGAAGGTGACCCTCCAATATGCGCCCATGCTTATGATGGTGAGCTGAAAAACACCCAAGACATGTAAGTTGGAAGCTTGACCAAGCAAATGCGCCCAGCAAGGAGATGACTTAGAAAATTTAGGAGATGACTTAGAAAATTTTCTAAGTGTGAAAAATTTGAAGTAGAGAGGTTCAAATGCACCCTTGAAGGATTGAAGTGACTTGAAAATTTCTAAGTGTATGAAAAAGAAAGTCCAGACCCTTGAATGCGCCTTAATCAAAAGATGAAGCTGGAAATTTATCTAAAGCAACAACAGTGGAAGTTCCACCTCTTAAATGCGCCCAAGTTTAGGAAGAAGTCAAAGAGTGAATATTGCCAGGCGTGGAAGTGAAATATCATCCTCAAGATGCTGAGTGCGCCCATGATGCACAAGGTGATGGTAAATTGAATAATAAAAATGCTAGGCGTTGAAACTAAAAATGTTCTCCATGACCTACAAGATATGCCAAGGTGAAGGAGGTGGTGGTGGTTTTCTAAAAACAAATTTGTGCTAAGTGTTGATAAGATTTCTTCACAGGCAAAATGAAGGATTGAAGTGAATAAAATTTTCTAAGGCAAAATTCAAAATGTGCCTATGATGGAATTTAAATATTTTTCTAAGTGTTAGCAAAATTCCACCTCTCTAGAGGAAAATCACGCCTGGACTTGGAAGTATGAAATTTGGATGAAGTTGCCAGTGATGAAGTCAGATGATGCCAGCTGCACAGGGTCAATAAAAAGTTTTCAAGTCGGAGCAAGGAAATGCACCTGAAGTGAGAAATGGATTAAATTTGATGAAAATTATTTTTCTAAGGTTGAAAAATTCAAAAATTAAATGAACCCGTTCGTTGTATACCCATGAATTCGACAAGTTCTAAAGAAAATTTTCTTCTGGGTATTGAAGATTTCCGATGAAGAATGGATTTTAATGTCTTCCACAGTTCGCCAAAGCCTTCGGGATGGAGAATTTGATCGGCACTTGAAACAATGAATTTTCCTAAGGGAAAATTTAAAAATTTTCTAAGAGTTGGATGAAATGTCGGAGTGAATGACCTAGTTGATGAAATGAATTTCTTGAAGATGCAGTTGAAGTTAATATTGTCAAAAGGATGATACGCCCTTGAGGAAGATGAAGTTTGTCTAAGGCATGAATTTGAACGCGAAGTTGGCTGGTGAAGGCGATGAACGCTTGGAAGTTAGAGCGTGAAAATCCTGGTAAGTAAGTTGAATTTATATTATGCAGTGTTCTAATGCTCTTCTCCTTGCTTGTTTTGCAGGAGAAACGTCGAGACCAAACGATGATGACTTAAAGTGATGAAGAAAATAATCCAAGATGACATTTCAACCTCGAAAGAAGGGAAAAGGTGCAAGAAAATGGCTAAGTGTTGAGACTTAGTATAACTCAAGTGACAAAGAGCGAGGTTGAAGAGCAACGTCAAAAAGAAGATCGAGAACAGTGTGAACGCGTCTACAAACGGGAATCTTCTAGAAAATGGTGGCCATTAATGGCTCATTTATTGCCCCACTCTCTATTATGGCGGTTTTTAGGGCGAATCTTGTTTAGGGCTGAGGTGGCACAATCTGGGCCATCCAGCCAATTGTAATCTGAGCCGTCCATTGGACTTAGCCAGCTATATAAAGGGGGAGTCCCCCTCATTTGTACCTTAGTAGGATGAGAAGTGGAATTAGAATAGAAGTTAGAATAGAGAGACAAATTAGAAGTAGCTTAGTATAAATTGATAGAGTAGTTGAAGAAGGAAAGTTTTTCCTTAAAACTTTGTAAGAAATTGTTGTGAACACTCTCCCAATAAAAAGAATTTTCATTGATGATGAATTTCGTCTTTTGTTGTGAGTAGCTAGCAAGGTTTCTTCGTCCTTCTAATTTGAGTAGTGACTTAAAGTAGAATAAGTTTCATTTCATGCAAGCAGTAGATAGTAATTGTGGAATGTGGTCTTCAATTTGAGCAAACTTCGTCTATCCATACCACTAGTGTGTTCACTGATGGTGAATGCGCCTTGTGTGGTCAACTAGAATATCTTGTACTTAACTTCGATCATGATTTGTGTGTTTATATGCGTCATTGTGATGGTATTTTCATGCTAAGTTGTGATCTGAACACCTTGAGCTACTCCTTTGAAGATTGCACCGGTTCTGTGGAGGCTGTCCGAAGCGAGGCAAAGCAGAGCCTGGTTGAAGCTTGTGAGAATTGATCGCCATGTCCCATGCCTTAGAATAGATTTAGACTCTCTAAACCTTACACCATTTCAATTCAGTACTTTCTGGTTAGAATAGGTAACTCGCGCTTCATAGACAAATCTTTCGAGCATTTGAATTCCTTTCTCCGCTGCCGAACAATTCCGTAAGTCCCCTTGAAATACCAGCAAATCACATTGAGCCAACTGAGCCTATTCGCATTGAAAGAACCTTGGAGTTGAACGCACAAACTCTCTCGCAATCTTAGCGTGTTGGATACTTTGATCAAGAGAGGATAGGGTAGCCATTGGCGACTTTATTCTACGTTGGTGCGGTCACGAAAAACACATCAACAGGTTGGCTAAGTTATTGCCAAGTTGATTTTTTCAATTATGCTTAAGCTAATTCTCTTAAAAACCAAAGTATTCCCCTATTCATCATCTTTTGCATGCCACAGGCCAAGGAAATATTGACGGCATTAAATGTGTGCAAAAACTCTTTACTAGAAGCAAATTGTACATAATCTAAAGAACGATACACCAAAAGGATACATATTATAAGTAAATGAGGAAACTGTTTTGGCTACCAAGAATATCAGATTGAATCTAGATTCTAGACTTCAAGACATCAAAGAAACTTGAGATTCTAAAAATCCATAGTTTTAGATGGTTAGACATTTATCAATCATCAACCTTTCATTAATGACTTGATTTTTAACCAACAAAGGGTTAAGTTTTTTAATTGTCATGACACTATAGGTACAAGTTACAACAAAGGATGATCCATATTTGATTGGACTCTTCAAAGATGCAATTGAAGATGTTGCCTAGATAGTTGGAGCCAAGAATATTCTTGTAGAGTGTATAACTCAAGATAAGCACCCAAAAATATTTTCGACTCTTTGTGTTGTTCATTGCATTAATTCATGTTCAAAGATATAAAGCAAAGTGCATAGTTGAGAAGACAATAAACAATGGAATTTTATTAAGCATGCACATCTTTGGAAATATAAAGGAAAAATATCACTTTGCAACTTCTTCAATGAAGAATTTTTCCTCCATATTTATTAGGTTTTTGCTCCTTGAAGTGTGCACTAAGAGAAATGGTAGTTTCCTCAAGTAGAAAAGTTGGAAGAAGTCCACTTCTCCTTATAAGGAATATAAGCAAAGAAGCTTACAAAATATTAAACACGGAATACAATGCTTCTTCTTCTAATTTTCATTCAAATATATGGCTAATATATAGCCACTCACATAGCCAAACAACCTCCTATTTAATAGGGAGGTGTTATAACAAATATCCTGGAATATAATTCACGAGTATAACACACTAACCACTAACTATATTGTTATTTTAACATTATATACGACTAACTATCAAACCTATATTAGTGATTTGTTTATTAACAACTTCACTATTACAATAGTAATTACCTTTCTACATAATTATTAACACCTACGTGAACACTAATTTCCAACACCCCCTTTTAGTGTGAACATGGGAAGAAAGTACATCACAATACTTGATGAGCACACATAGTAGCTCACCAAACAATATAAGATAAGAGTAGGGACATACACATCTACTCATGTCAAGCAATAGTGGAACTAGCCTCACTACGCTTAGTACTTCCATCCAAGAATAAGGACAAACACATCTATCCATGGATCCAAGGATAGGGACTAACACATCTATCCAAGGTCTTACATCAATTTTGGATAGGGACAAACACATCTATCCAACATCAAGGTTTTGAACAAGGACACACACATCTGCTCACAACAATTATGATTGGGGACAAACACATCCAATCATAATTACCAACTCTTGTGACCGGTGACAAACACTTCCAATCACTTACACCATCTCGTGAATGGGAACAAACACATCCATTCACATACAACCAAGAAATGTGATTGGGGACATACACATCCAACCACAAACAAAGTTTGAGAACACAAAGCCCTCATTGTCACATATGCAGCCATCATTATAGATCATTGCCACTTTGATCACAAATGATATGAGACGGTTGCCGCTGCCACCTGGAAACCGATCTTGGCTTTAGTCGTTTTGGCACAAATAGTTTTGTCACTAATGTAGTTCACGGCCTCATCGCTCGTGACTAACAAGAGGTCGCTAATTGTCCTCCAGCCTCTGTTGCCTCCTGCCTCCAATGAATTTCATTTAGAGAACATATTCCTCCTCACTATCTTCATGTGGAGGTAGCCATCCCATGAAGGCATTCTTCATCATCATCTGCAGCCAATGCCTTATTTGTATTTAGCTTGCCATCAAGAAGATCCTTGGCACGCTGAGTGCAATTCATAACAATGTGTCCCTTCTTGCAATAGTAGCACAAAATTCTATTCTTGAAGGAACGATTTCCCTTTGATGTAGAAGAACTAGATTTGGAGGAATGGTTAGACTCATTTTTTCCATACATTGCAGTGTCCTCTAAAGTTGGGTCCATTTTCTTAGCTCCTTCATCAATTAGAGTAGATATTGTATCTTCTAGGCTAGCATTTACTTTGTTCAATGTGAATACAATATTGTTGTACCCCAAAATTAAAATTTTTGTTACACTTAGACATTTTGAAGAAATGAGTAAAAGTCTTGTCAAATCAGTCAAAAAGGTCAAAATTTGGGTGTGCATGTCTTGCATGGAGGGTTAAAACACAAAATTTTCAATTCGGCGATCGGAGTCGCTAAAGCGGCTTAACCTACAAACCGGATCTGGTTTTTCATCCCTAAATTTTAGGAAAACTGCTATTTTAGAAATTTTCTTGAAATAGTAGCGTTTTCTGGGTTTTTCAGGTTTCTTTTGAAGCGGATCGCGGCAAAATTTTAAAATAGAAATTTCAAAATAGAAAGTTGGTCCGGACAGTCCGAGAATCGATTTTGATTGGCTCAAAATAATGATCAGTGGTGCGTCGAATCTTAAAATAATCGTTTTGCCCTACTGGGTCTATTCACTTTTTCGGCATATATGGAGTTACGAGGTCATCAATGGAGGTCATCCGAGCCAGGCGTTAATTCCAGCATTCAAATTTCCAGCGAGAGTGAAATGATGAACATGCACGAGGATCGAGGAAGAAAAGTGAAAAGTCATGAAAATTTTCTAAGTCTGCTAAGTTTGGGCGCCCCAGTTGAAGAAAGGCGCCCACCTTTTCAGGGTGCCAAATGAAGGAATTAGGGTTACGGTCTCCAATGGAAGTTGCTCAGTTTTCAGTCAGCTTCGCGATGGATATCCCCGTCAGAGCATCAGATGATCCAGTCTCCGGCAAATTCAAGTTGAAGTCAAGGTATAAAGTGAAGATCTGAAACTTGAAGAAGATGAAGTTGAAAATTTTTCTAAGTCTGGAGAAACTGGGCGCCCTAAGAAGAGAAAGGCGCCCAACTTTTCAAGGGTGCAAACAGAGGAAATTTCAGTCAAAGTTATAACGGGAGGTCTTTAGAATTCGACAGGCTTTCCAGTAAGCTATTCAGCACGACAAACGGAGCTCGCAGTCATCAGATTCAAAAGGCTGAACAGAAGGTCCGACGAGAGGTAAAAAGAGGAATTCAAAGCAAAAGTGAAAAAGTCAAAAAATAAACTAAGTGTTGGTAAACTGGGCGCCCCCAGTCAAGATAGGCGCCCAACCTTTTGAAGGGTAAAAAATCCATTTTTGACAAAAGTGTCTCCAGAGCACCCCCCTTCATTCTCCGTCAGCTTCGCAATGAGCACAGCCATCAGTCAATCCGACGCCCGGAGCTTAAGATCCAACAAGGTCATTGAAGAAGTGAGTGACCTGAATAAATTGGAAAATTTTCTAAGTCTGATGGAAGTGGGCGCCCCAGTTGAAGAAGGGCGCCCAAATTTTAAAGCCTCCAAATGATGGAATTTGCAGAAGTAACGTCCAAGAAGGCTCGTCAGAGTCAGTCTGGCTATCCAACGAAACACTCAGACAGTCAGTCCGATCAACGTAGCTCCCGGAATCGAAGATTCACCAGAAGATCAAAGGGAGAAGGAAGAGCTTGGAAATCAGGAAAATGGCTAACACTGAAGAAACTGGGCGCCCCTAGAAGGAAAAGCCTCCCATGAATTCGGAGGCCGAAATCAAGTTTTTAGCCGGAGGTGCCTCCAGAACATCTTCTTCAGAATCAGTCCGGCTCCGCAGTGAACCACTCAGCTCGCCTGTCGGGTACACCAATCAACGAGAAATCAATGGCGAAGTGGCATGTTGAAATTGAGAAAAGTTGAAAAAGTTGAAATTTTGACTAACACTGGTGAAGTTGAGTGCCCCTCTTGGAGAAAGGCGCCCAAACCTTCATGCCTTAGAAGATTTTTTGAAGATTTTCAAATTTCAAAATTTGCTTGAGAAGAAGATGGTGTCCAAACTTGAGAAGATAAGATTTAGGGTTTTGAAATAAAAGCAGAAAAAAAGCAAAACCTAAAATCGAACCCTAAGTCTATTTAACTCTTCTTTTCAATGTATTTTTCATTATTTTTGCAGGTAGCATCCAGAGGAGAAAGTTGGAGCAGCAAGTTTGAAAATTTTTTGTGATTAAAGAATTCATAGTTGCTGGTTTTACATCAGATTTTTCAGACCAGCAAGCATAAACCCTTGCTTTTTCAAGTTTTCTGTTCCAGAAGATCAAGTTTTTCAAGCAGGAGGCCAAGGCTTTCAATTTTTCAGTCATCTGGGTCTTTTTGCCTCTATCTTCTGAAGAATTTTTCAAGAACTTCATCAAGTTGCAGCAAGTGCTTTTATCTTGCATGTCAGTGAAAACCTCAGTGCATTCAAATTTCAACCATCTGGGTCCTTCCAATCATCTTGAAGAAAACCCATATATCGCGGCTTTTCGAAAACCCTAGGGTTGGCTGCTTTTTCAATCAAGCTTGTCGAGTTTGCAAATCAATCAAACTGGGTCCATTTCTAGCGATATTGAACAAAACCCGGATGCGACTTTTTCGGAAAAATTAGGGAAAATTAGGGTTTCTTTGCTTTTCGATCAAATTCAAGATTTTCAAAAGCGGACGATCACGGGTTGTCTTATGTCGTCATTACGAACAAAACCCATATCTCGAGAAAAATTCTCAAAAAGAATGCGTCCGTTGAAGCACAAAATCAATGGCATTCTAAAAATAGAAATTGTTCAAGACTTATCTGAACCAGGCGAGTTTACATCATTCTTCGAGTTTTCTGAAATGGAGTACACTCCTAATGTTTTCAAGTCCGAATCAGCACTTTTTCACAATTACATCAAAACAACTGAGACAGACTTGCATCATGTCAAGCCGGTGTTCGACCTACTGCGCTTGGAGAGCAGGCAACACTTCAATCAAGAACCTGGGTCATTCTGGACTCCTCGCAGCAGCGTCTATTCCTATATCAGTTCAGAGCCTTGAGTTCGTAATCGCTTGCATTAAGCATTACAACCCGGCTACTAGGGAGATCCAGTCAGCGGATGGCAGGTTGATTTGCAGTTTAAAGCCTGACATGGTTGAAAAGTGTTTTTCCATTCCCCCATGGCCTGAAAGTGTAACTCTTTCGAGGGATGAGTGTGAAAAGATGTGGAATATGCATAAGGACAAATACAGCAAGAAGATTGCCCAGAGATGGATGAAAGAAAAACATAAGACATTGCCCAAGAATGTCGGACGAGGGGAGTTCAAGGACGAGGTTGCCATCATCATCACTTTGCTCAACAGGGTCACTGGTTCCGAGGATGCCACCAAGTTCCAACCTTGGATGTTTTATGCCATACCTCACATTATGAAGAAAACCGAGTTTTATGACTGGCCTACTTTGATAAGTGACTGCCTACATCAACAAATAACAGAATATTTCCAGTTTCATGTATTCCACATGGTGTCATATCTAGTCTATTTGGTGGCCTATCAAGGTCAATTCAGAGGATTGAACACCGAGGGGTCATTGAGCGTTCAACACATATATAATTATTATCCTCAGCTGGAGTTCACAAAGTCGTTGCACCACTACAAAAGGGTGAACGAGGCATTCTTGATGTACACGGTGCGTGACTTAGACAATGAATTGCATGTCCGCATATCTTCAGTTGCTAGGGCAGCAATGGCAGAATGGGCGGATTGGTTTATACAGTTTCCTACCTTTACCTATCTCAGGGTTTATGGTTATTCAGGTGCCCCGCTCATGTTGCCAAGGTATCCGTCAGACGAGGTCATCTTCATGGAATTCTTGAGGCAAGCTCACGGTGTCCACACAGTCTTGAGAAATAGAAAGAAACCCTCTCTTCACTTTCCATTAGGATTGGGTATTTATACATGCAGGACTGCTGCAGATGCCAGGACAATTGGAGAAGAATTAGATAAATTCGGTCTCAAACCCTACAGTGAGAGGCGGTCATTTGATCCTCATGGTGTCTACGCTGGCCGGTTGGAGAAGAACTACAATCACATACCCGCACTTGAAGATTTTTGGGCTAACTGTGCAGATGAGTTTGAAGTGCGAAGGCGTAGTTACAGCAGGTTGACTCTCCATCAGATGAAAGACTGTTTGAATGAAGACATTGAAGGACTCTCCGATGATGATGAAGATGTGCTTCTACCAATGTACACTCAGAAAAGAATCAAGGATCAGCCTCTTCCACAAGTTAATTGGGCAAACAAGGAATCTCTTTCAGTTGAAGACAGAACAAGACAAGTCATTGAGTATAGTAAGGTTTTCTTAGTGCTTAAAAGGAAGAACTATATTCCAGTAGCAGAGCCGCCAAGGATAATTCCCTCTTCTTCCACAGCACAGTCAAAAGGAAAGGGTAAAAGTCAGTCTCAAGATGGCGTCAAAGGATGTAGATCAAATAAAAATGTAAAGAGAAGGTTGGATTTCTCAGGCATAGTCATACAGGAACAGCCTACAGTTGATTCAGAAGTTCCTCTTGACGAGCCCATACCTCAGAATGAAGCAGAGGAGCCACCTTCAACACATGTTCCTGTACCTTTGACGGGTTCGTCACCAATTCATATTGATCTTGATATCGAAGATGATGAAGAAATCGCAGCAGTACCTCCTGAGGAAGTTAGTAAAGATACTACGGTGTCTTGGCTTGAGAACTCCTTAGGAAGGGTTAGGAGAAGGCCTTCATATCAAGTGAGTGTTGATGATCTCGATAATATTTATCAGGAACCTCCTAAGAAGAAGGCAAAGAAGCAAGTTCACTTTGATAGGAATCCTGATAACGAGATTGTTGTAGAGACTGCTGTGCCTCCAGAAGATAAGAATAGAGATGAGGTGAACATGGATGATTTTGTAATGGTCAAGGCTAATCTTGGAAGAAATACCAGACATGCAGATTTGAGTCTCTTCAAAGTTGTATCCGAAAACCTACATGAAAGAGTGCTTAAAGATGGAGAAGACAAGGCAGCCCTCAAGGCCGAAAATCAGCAGCTTAAGCTTTTTATTTCTAACCTTGCTCGTGGTTCTTCACAAATAACTCAGTTGCTGCCCCAGGTCTTAGAGACACCAGCTGATCACCATCAGTTAAGACAGCTGGTCATATGTGGGAAAGAGACTCAGGAGTGGATTGAGAGCTTCATTGTCAGAGGAAAGGAGATCTTGGCTCGGATGTTCCAGTTGAGAGAGAATGCTCATAAACTTCGTCAAAGCATCCAAGGATTTGAACAAACATGGGCTGAAGTAAAACCTAGGCATGAGATTATCATTGCTGATTTAGACACAGCCTACGGTTCAGCAGTTTCAAAGGAGCACAAAAGACAAATCCTTGCTTGGAGAGAGCGTCATGTTTTCAAAGTTAAAACTTATGAGAGGATATCTGAAGAATTCATCACCTACAGACAAAGGGTGGTTGAAGCTCTCCTTTTCATCAGCGAATTTGTCATAGAGATCCCCTCTCAGTACAGTCTTGAAGATGGTTCTTATGTCGGGCTTGAGGAGGTGCAAAATCAGTTCCAGAACGTTGTTCAAAGTTGCAGCCCAGTTGGCGGAAGGATAGGTCATATTTCAGTGATGTCAGCAAAGTTCAATAAAGCGGCCAATGAGATTGAAGATTTCCTAAGATCTATTGAAGATGCCGAAGATATTCTTGAAAAGCGGTGTTTTGCTGTTGATGGTATAGATGCACCGAACCGGGACACAATCTCAACTTCCTAGCGGATGTGATCGAGCTTTAAAGCAGCTTTCTTCTAGAAGCTTTCTTTCCCGCTTTCTTTCTATTCTTGGAATCATCCTTATCCATTCTTTGAGGATAGAAAGAAGATAAGATGTAATAGTTGGCGTTTCCCGCTTTTTCTGCTTTTTAGGGTTTTAGTTGTTATCTTGTTTCTAGATTTAGTAATAAAGCTTGCTTGCTGAGCAAGCCCTAGATTGTGAAAGCAAGGAGATTTTAGGGTTCCCTACTCCTCTGCTTCTCTATAAATAAGAGCCTTTGCTCATTTATTTTCTTTAACCGTGCTTATGAGAACAAAACGCTGAGCCTATTGTGCCTTCTATTTGTTGCTCAAGTATTGTTCATTTGTATTGTGATAAGCAAATTGTTGAGCCTCTTTAGCCAACAAGGAGTTAGTGAGATTGCTGTTTTCTATTGTGTTAAGAATAAGTTTGCAAGCCTCCTTAGCTGCAATTTCTTATTCAAGGCATGTTAGAAGGGAGTTTTGTTTTAGAGATTTGAGTAATAAAATCATGAGCCTCTTTTGCCTTGGTCTAAAATCTAAGATTTCCGTTATCTATGTTATGCTTTCATGATCTTTATTTCAGCTTACAGTGAAGTGTGTAGGTGTTTGTTGAGAGAGAGATTGTTAAAGTATTTTTGTCAGAAAATCTA
The DNA here is from genome assembly GCA_007258455.2 of Sequoia sempervirens. Lineage (NCBI taxonomy): Eukaryota > Viridiplantae > Streptophyta > Pinopsida > Cupressales > Cupressaceae > Sequoia > Sequoia sempervirens. Next base: position 60,402 of record VDFB02142685.1, read on the forward strand.
CCTTGTTAAATTCTAACTTCTCTTGCTCTGCTATTACTTGAGAGGTTAGGAACGTCTTTAGTCTAAGTCGTAGTGAACTTCTTAACAGAAAATCTCATTGCGGCGTTTGTGTTTAAAAAACCTTGTGCTCTAAGCTGATCCAAAAAGATAGGCAACTTAGTTTTAGTTTACTTTCTTTCAAACACCATCAGCAAGAGGGAGCTTCCCCTCCTAATTTGAAGAGCAGTTTATCTGTGCATAGCTGTCCGTTTTCAAATCCGCATTCCAGAGGTGCGAATTTAAACGCCAACAAATATTATCACCTTCCACCATTTTTAACCCGAACAATTTCTGCTCTAAACTCATCTTTGCGCTCATTGCTTATGATCCAAACAAAGTATTCAAGCCATCCCACACTTCCTTTGAGGTCTTTGTTAAGTTGATATGATGGAGGTATGCATCTGACAGTCCAAGACCAATTAGAGCTATTGCCCTTCTATCCTTAGTAGTCCACTTTGCAAGTTCATCAGCATCAGTTGGCTTTGTTGTTGTTCCACTTACTATATCCCACAGATCCTTTTCAATAAGGATCAATTGCAACTTGATTTGCCAGGTATTAAACTCTAAACCTTGAAACTTTTCTATCAAAATACTATTTTTCTCCATACTAAAAAAAACTTGACCCCCACTTAACAAAAACAATATCAAAGGTGTCAGATTCAACCGATAATGCACCTTGACACTTATACAAACTTGACACAACAATTGAAGATTCAATAAAATGGACCCTATTCTAAATAATACTGACATTTATAATACTTTATAAAGTAGAAGGCATTATTGCTTCAGTTTACCTTTGAAGCCATACCGTAGAACTGAAAAAAATGATAAAAATTTGTTGAAAAACTATAAAGAATCTTCCACAACAGTCTGTCGCTTCTTGACAAGACCATTAAATAATCCTCTTGCCGTCTCCAAACAAGTTTGATTCAGCTTAGCAATCTAATCTGCTACAATGCCAAGACAGATACGCAGGGACCTGTGAGATGGGACACGAGCATATGCCACTAAATGTAGGCCGATAAGATTCCAACTTAGGCTGAAAAACCAATATATAGGCCGCTAACACTGTAGAAAGAGTCGATCCAATAAAGGATCATGACCTGCTGATTAATGAAGCCACAAGTAGTCGTGGCTAATGAGGGTTGAGCATGAAATAAGACGCCAGTCTACCAAGACACAAGTTGCCACTCTTTGAACTGCAACCAGCCAGGAAAACAAACAATCCAAGCCGCCAAACTACGTCATGAAAAGAAGACCGCAACAAGCAGATTAGCAACCTAATCCAAAGCAATAGGTTGAGATAACAAAGTGCATATCAACCGCCAAGAAATGAAAGCTCAAAACTATCAAACAAAAATGCCTCCGGAAAGCAAAGATAAAGATAGGAAAAAATCACATGCTCAGAATCTTTGCAAAGACAAATTAGAGTACGATCTGGTTGTGATTGTCATGCTATAATAGCCACTTGGACCTTGGCGATTTATACGAGACGACTGGTTGGTGTACGTTTTATTATCCACCAAACACACAGAATAAAATGTCCAAAGACACTCTATCCTCTCTTGAAAAACCACCGCATATGCTAAGATTGCGAGAAGATCATATGGCGATTCCAAGGTTTCTTTTGTCAGGTCTTGACGTGTGGATAAGCTCAATGGGCGTTGTGATTTGCTGGTAATACACAAAGGGACTTACGTTAAAGAATTCTTCACAAGTTCGGGACTTGTTGACGTGGTTTTTGCGACCGCACTAACACAGAATAAAGTTGCCAATGGCTACTCTATCCTCTCTTGAACAAATTTTCCTGCATGCTAAGATTGCGAGATAGGTCATACATTTAACTCCAAGGTTCCTTCAGTGCGAATAGTCTCAATTGGCTTGATGTGATTTTGCTGGTATTTCAAGGGGACTTACACAATTGTTCGACAATTGACAGCAGACAGCGGACTAAGGGCTTTCGTGTAATTCAAATGATTTGGCAAGTGAGCACAAGTTTCCTAATCCTAACCAAAAATGAATGGAATTTAAAATGAGTGTAGGGCCTAAGAAGTTTATGTTCTATCTAAATGCTAGATATGTGGAGTTCGACTTCAACAGATTTCAACCGGATTTTACCTAGCCTCTCATCAGACAGCTTCAGCAAAATTGGTGCAATCTTCAGAGGAGTAACGAAGAATATTCAGATTAGAATTCAACATACATGTACCATCACAACGATGCATACAAGCATATGAACCACAATCGAAGTTAAGTTTGAAATGATTTCCAGTTGACCACGCAAGGCAAACTCACCATCAGCAAGTTGCTAGTGGTATGGATAAAGAGAAGCTACTTCGATCAAACACCACAAATCCACAGTTCCTAAGTACTTGCATGAAATGAAATCTACTTTACTTTAAGCTACTTCAAGTTGCTACGTGAATTGGAAGGACGAAGAAGCCTCGACAACTACTCATAACAAAGAAGAAATCACCATCAATGAAAATTCTTTTATTATGAAAGCATTCACGACAACTTCTTACAAAGTATTCAAAGGGAAGACTTTCCTTCCTTTTCAATTTAAACTATACTATCAAACTACTCTACCTTCTACTCTATCAATTTCTCTCTACTCCTTCTCTGCTATCCTAACTCTGATCTAATTCTAATGAGATACAAATGAAGGGGACTCCCCTTTTATAGTTGGCCAAGTCCAATGGACGGCTCAGATTACAATCAACTGGATGGCCCAGATTGTGCCACCTCAGCCCTAAACAAGATTCACCCTAAAAACCGCCACAAAGAAGAGTGGGGTAATAAATGAGCATTTAATGGCCATCCTTCTAGAAGATTCCAGCCTTGAAACGCGTTCACACTGTTCTTGATTTTCTTCTTGACGTTGTTCTTCAACCTTGCTCGAGCTTCCATTCTTTTCTCCATTTTGATTTTTGAAAACATTTCTTCTTTGTCACTAAGTCTCAACACTTAGCCATTTTCTTGCAACTTTTCTTCCTTCGAGGTTGAAATGTCATCTTCGATCACTTAAGTCATCACTGCTTGGTCTCGACGTTTCTCCTGCAAAACAAGCAAGGAGAAGAGCATTAGAACACTTCATAATATAAATTCAACTTACTTACCAGGATTTTCACGCTCTAACTTCCAAGGGTTCATTGTCTTCACTAGCCAACTCTGCGTTCAAATTCTTCATGCCTTAGCCAATTTTCCAACCCATCTTGTGTTCTGCCTAGCGCACTTCACTCTGATATTTCATCCAACTCAGACTCGAGAAAAATCCTTCCATCAAGAATTCGATCAAAAATCATCTAGGCGATCATTTTCAAATTCATCTGCCAAGGCACTTTTATGTCAACAACACATTTTATTCCATGCCTTAGAAATTTTTTCAAATTTCCCTTAGTAAATTCATTATTTGAGTGCCCATCAAAAATCTCCATCTTGAAAGCCTTGGCGAAGTGCAAGAGACACTAAAATCCATTCCTCGTTGACAATCTTCAATACCCAGAAGAAAATTTCCTCCAAAACGCGATGAACTCATGGGTATACAACGAATGGGTTCATTTAATTTCCTTGAATTTTGAAACTTGGAAAAATAATTTTTTAACAAATTTAATTCAGTTCTTCATCTGTGAACATTTCTTTGCTCTGACTTGAAAATCTCATTGTTCTTGCAATATTGGCACTCACTGACTTTTCCATTGGCAACTTCATCCGTGCTTCAGAAAAAAAATGAAAATTCATCACCTTCAGAGTCTAGACGTATTTTCTTAAGGAAAAAATTTTGAATCACCTTGCATTTTAGAAAATTTTGCCTTAGGAAATTTTATTCAACTTCGTTCACCTTGCCTGTGAGGAAAATTTCATTACATCAACTCACTTAGAAAAAATTATTTCCATTACCTTGGGCGCATATTATACCATGAAGGACATTTTCATTTAAAAATTCCAACGCCTAGTAAACTTTAATCTCCCCTAGGGCGCATTTGGCTCTTCATGAGAAATATTCAACTTGTCTAGCAATATTTTTGTTCAAATCTCCACCTTACACACTTGGGCGCATATCACACTTGAGGAAGGATAACATTTCTAACGCCTTCCCTTATTGTTCATCACTTAGCAATATCATCTCTCAAGTCTAGGCGCATCCCATACTTCATGAGAGAATACTTCACACTTAAACGCCATAGTCATTTTCACTCATTAACTTTACCACGTTTCACTCTACACCCACCTTTTGCATGGCGCATATCACATGTGTAGGAGAAATGACATTTACCACGCCTTCTTGTGACCTTTCATCTCCCTCATTTTTGTCTTTACATGCCCTCACTTGGGCGCATTTGAGAATGCATGGAGGATAAACTTTTCAAACGCCATCTTGCTTTGTTAACTCTTGACTTTCTTTGTTTTGTCTTCACATGGCCTCTTTTGGGCGCATTTTGCCATGTATGAAGGATGAAAATTGTTGACTTCTTTGAATTCTTGACCCTCTTGTTGCATGGGCGCATTTGGCCATATGAGGTGGACGAAACTTCGTACTTAGAAACTTTTCCATGCTTAGCTTGTGAGGAGGGCGCATTTTGCCATAGGAGGTGGATGAAGTTTTATACTTAGAAAAATTTTCAAACATGAGACCTTGCATGAGGGCGCATTTTGCCATAGGAGCAGGATGAACTTTTGCCTTAGAAAATTTTTCTCTTGTCTCATGCTGGAGTGGGCGCATTTCACCTATGTTGGAGGATATCTTTCAGACTTAGAAATTTTTTATGTCTCTTCATCCTTGAGGGCACATTTGGAGGTGGCTGCAAGATTTTCTCAGACTTGAAGATTTCAAACACTTCCATTCTTCTTGAGGGCGCATATTCATGGTGGTACTGGATGAAGCTCAAACTCAGAATAAAAATTTTCATCTCATGCCTTAGGATTTTTCTTTCCTTCTGCCAGCTTCTCTGTGCCCTGCTATTTATAGTAAGTCCCATGATTTTCATACTTCTGAAGCTCGGATTGTTTTGAAATTTTAAACATAGGAGACTTATGAACTTGTCAACCTGTTCACTGTGATGTCCCCTCGCTAGACAGTTCTCGGGAACAGAGCGTTAGCCCTTTATTGGACCCTTGTGGGCTAGCCAGTTTGGATAGAGGGTCAGTGGTGCATTTTGGAGAGTTTGTTTGTTCGTGTTTTCAGTGGACAGTGTTTAGATCTCAGTGAGCGTTGGCATTCCAGGAGTTCATTGCTTCTGACGGCACGAGATTATCCTGTGATTTGAGCATTCTACGGGATTTTAAGTGATTAAGTTAATTTATTAACTTAAAACGCCCTTTTTATAAAGTCACCTTGACTTTATTTATATTTTTATATCACTTAAATGAGAAAGGAGGATTATAATATTTCAATGACTTTAAATATTATAAAAGTGCGCCCAACTATTGGAAAGTGATATATTAAAATATTATAATATTTTGAAAACCTAAAATGGGCGTATCATTATGGAAATGCGTGCTTTGCATAAAGAGGCATTTTTGGCAATAGAAACTCACCTTTTGATTATTTCGAATTGCCTTGAGCATCTTTCTCTGAGCATTCTCCTGAGAGCAGGGTTTGATCATTGTGTCCATTGGAGAACGGGAAACTCTTCAATGTTGAGTACGTTTGAAGCTGTGAGAGATCAGCCGAATCCGTACAGTTGAGGGCTTCACACAGAAGTTCTACAGATTTCAGACAGAGTTTTACTTTGCAGTTGTTTATGCTTGATAATAACTGAGGGGTTCTTGGTGGCGTACTTCTTGCTTCTGGAATTCTTCTTCAGAGATTCATTTCCTTCTTGTTCATGGCCGTACGGCCTACCTTGGTTCTTGTGCCTTGAGAAAGGCGTGTGAAGCAGTTAAGGAAAACGCCTTCTTTTTGAGAGGGGTTTGACATCCATCTTGGGCGGCTAGCTATTACAGTGCTTTGTGACCAATTTCTGAGCTGGAGAAACCTTGTCTGGAGCTTGGGCGTGCTTTTATGCTGATTTTCACCATTTCCGGCTGTAGACCTGGCCAGTTTCTTATTTAAATAATCTGGAGCCTGATTGGTATGTTTATTGTTCCTAATCTATCTGTTGGTGTTTGATAATACATTTTGTACTTTCAATTTGAAGGAATAAGTTTAAATTTCTCTTTTGTGAGCAAAATATGCTGCGCCCCTTCTCTTCTTTCTACTAAGATTTCTCTAAAAAACTCTAAAAAACACTTTAAAGATTTAAGAAAAGAGGGTTATGAACTGAGAGCCAGCAGGGCTCATCACAGTGGTATCAGAGCTCACATCCTGCCAGCTTGTGGGGTTTGAGAATTTATGAAGTCAAACAGAGAGGGTTTTGGTAAGTCCTATTTCAGAGGTGGCCCTAGAAATCAAAGAGGCGACCAGAATCCATTTCCACCATTTCCGTTTGCAGATCAGGAGGAGGAATTAGATTGGGACAATATGGCGAACAGGGCTGGAGAAAGTTCTCACAGAAATAACTGGGAGGATGAGGACAGAGAAGCCAAAGACGTGCTTAGAGGCATGGTTGCAGGGCAAGAGCAGGTTGCAACTATTCTTCAACAACTTAGCACGAATGTTCAGAATTTGTCATTAAACAGAGCTCGTAGTTTGGATTCAGATAGAGATGGCAGTATCCATAGACAGCCACAGAGGATTATAGATCCAGTACGCACCTATGAGAGAGCTACATTTCCCACGTTCACCAGAGATGATGCTGAGGAAGTGGATGAAGCTGAACAGGGTGGTGAAATAAATTTTGCAGATAATATTATGGCGATGCATGATGAGTGGGATAATTTGCCACCAAGGGTTAAGGAGCACCTTAACTTTGACAGGTTTATGAGCCAGAAGAGAGAGCACACCAGGAACAGGAATGACAGGCGTCCTAGACACAAACAGAGTGATCTTAAACAGGCAACCAGCAAACTAACTTTAGTACATTTTGATGGCAGTGGCAGAGTTACAGCACGTGCCTGGGTTAGTAAACTGGATACTTTCCTGACACTACGCCCCATGCCTGAGGTGGATGCCATTCGCTTTGCAGCACTTCATCTAGATGGCGTAGCACATGACTGGTGGATTCATGGTATGACTACCCTTCATCATGACAGGATTACCTCTTACCAGGAGTTTACTGATAGACTGGTAGAGAGATTTGACAGAAGGGATCCTGAGCTTTTCTTCAGAGATTTAGCACAGCTGAAACAGTTAGGTAGCTTGGAATCGTACATTGGTGAATTCCAAAGACTATCTGTTATGGTGACAGGGATCTCAGAGAGAAGGCTGGTCATATTATTTATTGAAGGTCTATTCGAGCCCATGAAAGGTTGGATAAAAGCATTTGATCCACCTACCTTACAGGAGGCAATGAGGAAAGCTCGCAGCATGGAGCTATCTACACCTCGTAAGCCTTTTAGCTCGAACTCGAAGCCTACAACATCATACACGGAAAATAAATCAGATCCAAAGAAGGCTGATAATACAGATCAGAAAAAGAAATTTGCAGCCCCTTTAGATCGAGAAACCATGAATGATTTGAGAAGGAGAAAACTCTGTTTTTACTGCAAAGGTCCGTATGATTTTAATCATGATTGCCCCCTCAAACCAAAAGGGCAAAACAAGCACATGGAGTGGTTTTATGAGGAAGAACCATTGACTGATTTTTCTGATCAGCAAGCTCCAATCTATGATACAGATGGAGAAGAGTCAGAAAATGAAGCTGAAATTGCAGTGGAAACAGAACTTAAGGAGGCTCATATGTCCAGCATGCAGAAGGAGGGTTCTTTCAGACTCCGTGGGATCCTAGCTGGTCAAAGGGTCATATCTCTCCTTGATACAGGTGCAACCCATAATTTCATCAACTCACGGTTAGTGGAGAAACGGGGTATTCAAACTCAGCAGTTTGAAGGCATACGTGTGAGGGTTGCAGATGGGAACACTCTCGATTGTGAGAGGATGATACCTGATTTGCCTTTGAAACTTAATAATTTTGAGTTCAAGGCAGATTTTTATGTTGTAAACATGGGTGGAACTGATTTAGTTCTTGGCATGAAGTGGCTTCATGCAATAGGAGAGTTCACGCCTAATTTGCGTGACATGGAGATGAAGTTCACCATTGATGGCACAAACCATGTTCTTAAAGCCATCAGGGACAGCAACCTTAGGGAGATTTCACTTCGGCGAATGGAGCGTTTGATTCGTAATGATATGGTAGAGTGGGCTGCTGAATGCAAGCTAATGCCTTCACAGTTGGATCAGCAAGCTTCTCCATACCATCCAGATGTGCAGGAACTTCGAATCAAACATGCGAAGGTATTCAGTGCTATTCCACCAGGCAGGCCTCCTGATAGAGGTATTGAGCATATTATAGAACTGGAGGAGGGCACGAAACCAATTATGATTACTCCTTACCGGCACCCCAAGCGTCTGAAAGATGAAATTGAGAAGACTATTCAGGAGCTGTTAGCTATGGGGCACATCAGGCCGAGTAAGTCACCCTTTGCTTCATCAGTTGTTTTGGTGAAGAAAAAGGATGGTACACTTAGAATGTGTATCGATTACAGAATGCTCAACAGGAAAACCATTAAGAACAGGTATCCTATTCCTCGGATAGATGAGTTGATAGACGAGCTTCATGGAGCTTGCTACTTCTCAAAGATTGATTTGAGAACAGGTTATCACCAGATCAGAGTCCGAGAAGAGGACATAGAGAAAACGGCGTTCAGATGTCACTGTGGACACTTTGATTTTTTGGTTATGCCATTTGGGTTAACCAATGCTCCAGCCACGTTTCAGTCGACAATGAACAGGGTTTTCCATCCTCATTTGAGGAAATTTGTTTTAGTGTTCTTCGACGACATCCTGGTTTATAGTAAATCATGGGAAGAACATATGGTACACTTGGATGAGATACTGAGTATACTTGACAGGGAGTCCTTGTATGCCAAGGAGTCCAAGTGTGCATTGGGCATGGCAGAACTTTTATATCTGGGACATATCATCAGCGGTGCAGGAGTCAGCATGGACCCAGAGAAGGTTCGAGCCATCATTGATTGGCCTACACCTGAGACTTTGACACAGCTCAGGGGATTTGTAGGATTGTGTGCTTTCTATCGTTGGTTTGTTAGTGGGTTCTCGCAGCATGCTGCGCCACTAACCGATTTGACTAAGAAAGGTGCTTTTGAGTGGACTCCACTAGCACAAGCGTGCTTTGAGAAGTTCAAACTTCTCATGACTTCGTGTCCTGTTTTGGTTTTACCGGACTTCACTAAACCCTTTGAGTTACATTGCGACGCCAGTGGTGAGGGTATTGGTGCAGTTATTATGCAGGATCGTCACCCTATTGCTTTTGAGAGCAGAAAGCTAAGAGGGCCAGAACGGAGTTTTAGTATCTATGATAAGGAAATGTTGGCTATCATGCATGCGATGGCCAAATTCAGGCAATACTTGATTGGTAGTAAGTTCACTGTGAAAACCGATCATAATAGTCTGAAGCATTTTCTTGGGCAGCGAGATCTTAATGAGAGACAACAAAAATGGGTCAGCAAGCTTCAGTCTTACGATTTTGACATCTCCTATGTCAAGGGCACTCAGAATGTGGTTGCTGATGCTTTATCTCGCCGTCCTCACTTGAGTTCTATTACACTAGTTTCAGAGGACTGGAGACATCTGATAGTAGCAGAGTATGCTAAGGACCCATGGGCCTCTAGCATAGTAGATGGATCAGTGTTGGATGACAGGTATTCACTTGTAGATGACCTTATCATCTACAAAGGGAGGATTTTATTGGTCCCAGGTTCTGAGATGAGGGACAGGGTTTTGAGGTCGTTGCATGATTCACCCATGGCAGGACATCCCGGGTACTATAAGACCTATAGGCAGGTACGGGAGAGATTCTCTTGGAAGGGTCTCAAGTCCTATGTTCTTCAGTATGTCAGGGAATGTCTTGTTTGTCAGCAGAACAAGCAAGAGCACACATACCCTGCAGGTCTTCTACAGCCGCTTCCTATTCCTGAGAGGAAGTGGGATTGTTTATCCATGGATTTCATCACGGGCTTGCCAAAAGCTCAAGGGAAGGACAGCATTTTCGTGGTGGTAGATCGATTGACGAAATATGCACACTTTTTCGCAATCACTACTACACACACGGCTACTCAGATTGCTGATTGGTTCTTCCGAGAGGTATTCAGGCTGCACGGTTTACCTCGCAGTATAGTTAGCGACAGGGACAGCAGATTTATGAGTAACTTCTGGCAGGAGTTATTCAAGCTTTGTGGGACAGAGCTCACCCCTAGTACCAGCTACCACCCCCAGACAGATGGGCAGACGGAGATCGTCAACAAATGGGTGGAAGGGTACTTGCGTAACTATAGTTCTGGGCAGCAGAAGGCATGGGTGAGGTGGTTATACTTATGTGAGTACTGTTACAACACCACCCATCACATGAGCATCCAGATGACACCATATCGAGCGTTATATGGATATGACGCTCCGAGCTTTCTTGATTTATTGCTGAGTGACAGTAGAGGTCCCAGTGCTGGTGATTTGTTACAGGAGAACCAGGATATTATGAGAGCACTTAGGGAAAATATACAGAAAGCCCAAAATCAGCAAAAACAATATGCTGATCAGAGACGAGTAGAGCAGTCTTTCGAGATCGATGATTTGGTGTACCTGATGCTTCAGCCGTATAGGCAGTCTACCCTTCGCAAGAAGGGCTCCGAGAAACTTAAGCCGCGATACTATGGGCCTTTCAGAGTTGTCAGACGTGTGGGTCAAGTGGCTTATGAGCTGGATCTTCCGGTGGACAGTAGGGTTCACAACGTGTTCCATGTGTCGCGCCTCAAAAAGGCGTTGGGACAACACGTAATTCCTTCTATTGATTTGCCACCCCTGGATGATGAGGGGAAATTAGTTTTGATACCTGAGGCCATTCTGGCCTCCAGAGAGCGTCATCTTCGGAGGCGGGTCATCAGGGAATACTTGGTTAAGTGGAGGGATCCACCGGCGATGCTAATGCAGAGTGACAGTTGTTCTTCAAAGATCCGAAGCTTTGAGTTTGCTTGTGGACAAGCAAAATCCGGGAGTATGGATCGTGATGTCCTCGCTAGATGTCAGCTCTCTGGGAACAGAAGGCACTTTATTAACTTTGTACAGCCAAGCCAGATAGAGGGTCAAGTATTTTGGAGTTTGTTTGTTCGTGTTTTCAGTGGACAGTGTTTAGATCTCAGTGAGCGTTGGCATTCCAGGAGTTCATTGCTTCTGACGGCACGAGATTATCCTGTGATTTGAGCATTCTACGGGATTTTAAGTGATTAAGTTAATTTATTAACTTAAAACGCCCTTTTTATAAAGTCACCTTGACTTTATTTATATTTTTATATCACTTAAATGAGAAAGGAGGATTATAATATTTCAATGACTTTAAATATTATAAAAGTGCGCCCAACTATTGGAAAGTGATATATTAAAATATTATAATATTTTGAAAACCTAAAATGGGCGTATCATTATGGAAATGCGTGCTTTGCATAAAGAGGCATTTTTGGCAATAGAAACTCACCTTTTGATTATTTCGAATTGCCTTGAGCATCTTTCTCTGAGCATTCTCCTGAGAGCAGGGTTTGATCATTGTGTCCATTGGAGAACGGGAAACTCTTCAATGTTGAGTACGTTTGAAGCTGTGAGAGATCAGCCGAATCCGTACAGTTGAGGGCTTCACACAGAAGTTCTACAGATTTCAGACAGAGTTTTACTTTGCAGTTGTTTATGCTTGATAATAACTGAGGGGTTCTTGGTGGCGTACTTCTTGCTTCTGGAATTCTTCTTCAGAGATTCATTTCCTTCTTGTTCATGGCCGTACGGCCTACCTTGGTTCTTGTGCCTTGAGAAAGGCGTGTGAAGCAGTTAAGGAAAACGCCTTCTTTTTGAGAGGGGTTTGACATCCATCTTGGGCGGCTAGCTATTACAGTGCTTTGTGACCAATTTCTGAGCTGGAGAAACCTTGTCTAGAGCTTGGGCGTGCTTTTATGCTGATTTTCACCATTTCCGGCTGTAGACCTGGCCAGTTTCTTATTTAAATAATCTGGAGCCTGATTGGTATGTTTATTGTTCCTAATCTATCTGTTGGTGTTTGATAATACATTTTGTACTTTCAATTTGAAGGAATAAGTTTAAATTTCTCTTTTGTGAGCAAAATATGCTGCGCCCCTTCTCTTCTTTCTACTAAGATTTCTCTAAAAAACTCTAAAAAAACACTTTAAAGATTTAAGAAAAGAGGGTTATGAACTGAGAGCCAGCAGGGCTCATCACATTCACATTGCCATCCCGAGCTGACCTGCTAAAA